>JAODVQ020404226.1:0-11045 GCA_025400075.2 Phenganax stokvisi | reverse complement strand
GGTCAAAACCGACAACAGTTGCGCCGCAGTTAACGCCAGAGCTGGCGTCTTGTTTGGTTAGAAACTCAATGGGGAAATCCAAATTTTTGACAAAAAAACAGCGATTTTAACGAAAATTTCCGGGGGATTTGCTGTTTTATTTCAGTTTCAACAAGACGGGTTAGAATGGATATTTTTGAACAACAAATGGTAATGTTGACATTCGTCAAGAAGAGATCAAAATCTACAACTAAGCTTTTCGCTCAACGCCAATTGTAGCTGTCTTCGAACAAAAAATGAACTTTTGCCTTGTATCTGAGGGACTGAGACCGTGGGTCGGTTGTATAAAAATTTTAGCTACGTTTCAACTACGATTTTGTGGTTAAAAAGTAGTTAAATCTTGAATAGGCGATCTGGTTGGTTGATATTCGCTCTTAACTATAGTTAACTTTAACAACAGTTTTATGCAACCGGCCCCAGATGTTTTTGTTAAATAACACCTCCGAAAATAAAATAAAGGATTCTTCGCCGAGGCCAAGCTTGATTTAATACATCTTTTGGTTCAATTTGGGTTCTTTGCTGTCTCTCTAACTATGTTACTGATCATTCATGACATAGAAATTTTCATTCAAATTGATGTGCAAAATAACAGGGTAAATACCTAAAGAAATTTTTGCTTGGTAGTCAAGCCGAAATAACCCTAAATATCTTTATAAAATTTCGCCTCCAGACTTCAGCCAATCACGTTGTTCTCTGTTACACAGTCTCAGTTGCGCCGGTAGACTTGCCCAAGTCGCTCGCTAGGAAGCGATTGAGAAGACGGAAGCGAGCGACTTCACTTGCCTGATGTTGAATCTTATTGAAAAGTTTGGCGCGAAAATAATTATGCAAAACTTTACAAAATGGCGTCGTTAGTGCAGAAATTTGAGAATAATGCGCGCTCACTGACGTCACCAGAGCAAAAATGCACCGGTGAAGTTGACGCGCTTTGCGCCAGTTGAGGGCAACCGTAAGTAAGCACAAGAAAACTACAAACATTAGATGATTTAAATTTATAATACATTTGTCTAATAATAATAACCTCACAAATGTAAATAAAAATCAACAACACGACATTTCTCAGTTCCACTTGAATTTTAGTACGAAGTCTTCATGTCATTTCACTGGGAATTCGAGTATTTTTTCAACATGAAATTCACAAAACTGCAGTTCCTGAGAGAGGACACCTGTAGATTCTTTGTCGATAGTAGATTCTCTGGTCTTTATAAAAAACACTTGAGCTAATCACTATAATATTCATGCTACAACACAATTCCGCTTTGGGGATATTGGGTTGTTTTCTACTGCAAAATTATAATACTCTAAAAGAAGGGATATAGCGGCACAGAGTGAAATCCAGAATCGTTTACCTGTGAGTTAGTACATAAACTATGTAGAAACCGAAAAGAGTGATTGTAATGTCATGATGTGATACTTCTGTAGGTGATATTCATGTGTTCCCTCGATGGTGGACATAATCCGTTAAAACAAAGTAATTTCCATAAATTTTTCGCTCGGATAAACATACTATGACGTTGTGCACCAACTTATGTCATATGCAAACAATCTACACAACACTTCATGGTAATCAGGCGAGCCTGTTTACAACGTGTTCGTAAAATGTTTTGCAGAAACAAGAATTTATACCAAATATAACCCGACATCAGTGAACAAGCAACTTTTTTGCGACACCATATATGTTACAACTAGAAAGAGGAGGTCCATTTAGAAGCTATATGGAAGGTAAGATTCGATCAATTACGAATTCTGTTCACACAAATCGTACGCTTCTGCTAGTCACCTGTGTAAGTTTCTACAGCCCTGATGAAGAAATTCTTGATCAATTTTATGATGTTCGTAAACATATTTCATGCAGTTGAAGATTAAGAGTCTAAGCGACCAAACCACAGATCATAATCTGGTTTATATTGAAACGTATGCGTGCTTTTTCATAAGTACGAAAAAAGAACAAAAACAGGCAAAAAGTATCTACGATATTCTCAACATGGTATCAGCCAGCTATTACATGAGGCCCAAATTTTCTGAATTATATAACAAGCTATGGCAAGAGTCGATGCTATCGATACTTGGAGACAAGTATCGATATGTACACCAAGCATTGTTCGTTTCAATACTGAGCCTGCGCTATTTATGGTCTGCGTGCATCATTGAACTCTAAAAAGACAGGAACGATAATTTCGCCACCATCTTTGAGGTCTGTTTTGTAAAGTGCACGATATTTTCCAAGTGGGAAGCCCCTCGACTACGACAATTTCTAATGTTAGAGAGAGCGATTAGTCGCTGTGATATTTGCGCAATTGAGCATGTAACACGAATCAATTTCTAGCCCAACGGCACCTGTTGGTCATTCGGAACCAATCCTTTGAGGGCCAACTATAGCATACAAGTAGATTTAACTCATTATTTAACTTTAAAGGCCATTTCCAGGTTAAAAGTCAACGTGCATGTACAGTTTTAGCAAATTTCAAGCGTCACATTTAAGTTTGGCTGCCAGGGTTGCCAGATTCCCTGAATATGTAAGCCAAACTCGATACTCAATCAGCCTTTCTCACCCTATGCGACCAGGCCTTAAATCCGCCATTTTTGGGTGATAAAATAATTGAATTAGGCAAATTTTGTTTTATTGAAAAGAAAGTACAACCAACTTTCTCGCTTTTTAGTAAACGTGAGACTGTCGCTAACTCTGTGTGAAATTTCAGCAACAGATTTTGAAATTTCGCCGAGAAAATACGAGACGAAAAAATGTAGATTTTCGGCGCGTATTTACGTTAGAAAAATTTCGCTATTTAATCCAAATTCCCTTTATATATCAAAGTAGCAAGTGTCAAACAATTGTTAACAATAACGAAATTCTTTCTTTTTTCTTCAATGAAAAATGACGGTCAAAAACAACGATTTTTCCAGCCAAAAATAGTGGATTTCAAGGCCTGATCGCATAGCGTGAGAAACGCTAATAGTTATTTGTTTTCTTCGTTTTCTTGTTGGTACCAAACTGGGAACCCTGCTCCTTGACAAGGATTTGAGCATATTCACTAAAAAAAACCAATCACAGATTATGGGGATTAAGCCTGGTTCCCACAATATTATTCAGCCTTCATTATGAAAAGATACATCAGACGTGTGACTGTACAAATTACAACTATTTACATACAAATATAGTGACCTATAAATTATCTATATTAATTTAAAACTAAACTTTTTACAAGTTAAAAACAATTAAATAGATACCTAATAAGAAAACATCGTTTGTTGTAATTTTCGGTAGCTAAAATGAAGTTATATTTCCGTTCTCTTAAAGTTCTTTCTTTACAAGAAGGGGCCGGTTGTATAAAAACGTGGTTAAAGTTAACTATAGTTGAGTGCGAATGTCAACCAGTTAGAATCGCCTATTCAAGATTTAACTACTTTTCAACTACAAAATCGCAGTTAAAACGTAGTTAAAAAGCTTTATACAACCAAGCCCAGGAAGTAATTCATGGAAGGAGGACACGTGCCCCAAGAGCCCCCCTCCAGTTCCTACGCCCCTGAATTTGAGCAACTGTTTGCTAGAAAGCTTGTAATTGTCAGTAATTCGCAAGAGCCTGCCCAGATGAGCCATTTTGTTGTCGATTACTGAAAGTTATCGGCAACTAAAATATGACGTCTGTGAAGTTAGTCATCGATAACTAATTGTCGATTTTTAGTTGTCGACAACTGACAAGTTTCCCGTTTTTCTGAGAGAAACTCGTTACTTGTCGCCAACTAATTGTGAAAGACAAGCTACATTTTCACGTGTGTCAGAAATGCCACAATCGCTCCAAATAGTTGTCGACAACTTTTAGTAATCGACAACAAATAGTTGTCGACAACAAAATCGTTCATCTGTGAAGGCTCTTACCTTCTTAAAATTCGTCGTACACTTCCACCGATAACTTTCTTTTACCATTGTAGACAGCTAGTGATTTGTAGACTCTATGGCGTCCGAGCACGTGGCCGAATGCGGTGTCGCTTACTAAAACCGCAGGAAAACAATGAAGAGCCTCACTTTCGCGCAAAAGCGTAATCTCACAATATTTGCATTTTCGATGCGAATGTTCTTCATGGGTGTTGAATACGCAGTCATATTTCCCTCCGTGTGGGATTATCTGAAGAGGTTTCATGTCGATTATTGGTACCTTGGCTTAGTGTTATCCGCCTACAACATGGTTGGAATTGTCTCCACAATTATTGTCGGCAAATTGGCTGACACGACGAGAAGGATTCGCTTGACGGGGTTCCTTTGGAATTTAGCCGAAATTGCTGGAAATTTTATATACGCGATGCATTTCCACGTCACTTTTCCACTGTTTGGTCGAATGGTGGCCGGCTTTGGCGAAGGGTAATTATTGCAAATACATTTATATAATCCGAGTCTATAAAGCTGGTTCTTAGACATCAATTCCCATCCAGATTGCACGAGACAAAAAAAATTTTGCTGCCGTGCCTATATGTGCTGCAGAATTTTCTAAGAGAAAACTACCATTTAAGGCTGTTTTTTTGACAGCCCAGTTGCTGATCGGCCTTGCTTTTACTTGCTCGCAACCAATAAACAAAATGATTACCAACAGATAGAGGATTTTACTTAAGGCTATTTTTCAAACATCGTAATTCATCGCAATTATCGCCGACGAAGAGCGTTGTCGTTGATCACTGACCATAGAATCCCTTGCCTATTCAAACAAATTTTCTCCTACGTCTGTCACGGACAATGGGCCAGAACGTCGAAAGCGAACGGACAATTCTTACTGTAGCCTAAATTTTGATCTAGGTACAAAGAAGTAAATTTATCAACGCAGCTGAAGAGAATATATTAGGTGTAGTAAAATTGCAAAGTTTGGTCGCAAAGGTTGGAAAATTCGGGATGAATAGCCCTACGAAGTTTGCAAATTTAACCCATTTTATTACGTGCAAAAATTGTTACCATATGTGAGCAGGAAACGAGCTGAAAATGATCCCAAAATGTTAAAAATTTACGCAAATAATAAAAAAATGTACTAAATTTGCAAGTTTTGCAGGGTTGTTTTCCCTGCATGTTCGAACCTTTCGCAATCAAACTCTGCAATTTTACTACATCTAACATGTTCTTTCTTGCTGCGTAGATTACCTTATCGGTCGTTGTCCTTTGCTTAATACAAACTTAAAAGCGAAAGTCGTGACAACAATTAATAAACTAATGGCTATGTTACAGGTACATCTCCGCAATGTGGGGTGAGCTGGCTAGAGTGACAACCAAAGAGCAACGTACACGCTACTTCACAATTCTTAAGGGAAGCAATTTGCTGGGAGCGGCCATTGGACCTGCTTTGAACTTGTTCCTCGAAGAATTCGACTTTCACATTGGTAGCTGGCATATTGATTACCGTACATCGCCCGGTTTCTTCATGGGGGTGGTGTGGTTATTTGTCACTTTGTTCATGATCATTTCTGTTTTTGATCTTTCCTCGGAAATGAAATGGCAGTCTCGGTACAACTCGCTTGAGCAGGACAGCTGCGACAAAATCGAAAATGGAGTTCGGTCACCTCGTTATGGTGCGATCGGGCCTCGAGAGCCTAGCACGAGAATCATTGACAGAAATAAAGGAAGCGGTAATAACGAAGTCGAAGAAGTTGTACTTGAGGCTACTGACGAATACGGTAAAACAGGTTTACAAACAAACGAAACGGGTCAAACAGGTTGGAAAAATGACAAAACCAGTCAAACAAGTTGGGAATTAAGTGACACCAGTAAAGCAAGCTTGGAAATTGACCAAACCGGTAAAACAAGTATTGGATACAACGAAAGCGGTGCAACAGAGATTCCAAGTGACGAAAACGATAAAACAGCGTTACTACCTCACAAACCGGTGACATTCATGGATGCGTTGAAAGATATGTTTTTGAAGTTCGAAGTAAAAGTTCTTGTTTATTTGTTGTTCTTCATGTACGTCACTCATACTTGTTTACAAGCCATCACCCCCCTGGTGGCTGATAAAATGCTAGATTGGAGTGAGACCAAAGTCAGCATTCTCTACACGATTTGGGGTCTGGAAATAATTGTCGTTCTGGTCATCGTTTGGCTGGTGTCGCCAAAGGTTGCCGACCGTATTATCCTTTTATCAGGGGTAATCTGCGGAACGCTGGCGTCAGTAAGTCTGATTATTTTGTCTTACTCCACCCCTGGAAGTGATCTTTGTTTCTACAGTTTTCTAGTAACAATATTTCTCGGAGGCGTTGGAATTTCAATCACAGTAGTAGTGGGACGGTCACTGGTATCCAAACACACTCAGCCAGAAAACCAGGGACTAGTACACGCCATACTGACGTCATTTAATCGCATGGCAGGTCTTATCGGCCCCATATTTGGAAGTAGTTTGTACAAAAACACGACTGTTATGGGTTGCCTGGTGGCTGGAATGCAAGTCATTGGACTTGTGCTAGCTCTCGTGGCGTTTCAAAGATTAAAGGTTGTTAATAAATCATAAAATACAAACTACAGTTCGAAACTATTAGAGTAGGTTGAAACAAGTCGGTCAACTCTAAGTAAACTGGAACGAAAACTAACTGCGCAAAGGTCGCCGCTATTTTGGAAGCCGCCTATAAGTGATTTTTTGCAGATAGCATTAGTTCTTTTTTACAAAATAGCGGCGAAAAATGTAGGTTGAAAATTGATGAATTTTTCCGCTTTTCCTTCTTTAACGCTATACTTTTCACTGTCAAACAAAATAGCGAAACGTCTTCAAAATCTATGTATTTACAATGAAGAATAGTTAACAAACAGGAGAATATAAATCACAAAAAGAAAACGAACTTCGGTTTTTTTGAGTTTGAGACTATACAGAACGAGTCAAAGGCTTTCAGACATGATTAACTAGTAAAAATCTTAGTTGTTTTAAAAAATTGAACATCTAGCACAACAAAACATATCTCCATTTCCACCCACTATGGATACTCAAAATGGTTTAGCTTGGCATCGGCGCCAGTTTGGCTTTAGCCAATCATAGGAACTTTCTTTTGGAATTATCGCTCCAGTTTCCTTAGAGTTCATTGAAACCAGTAGCATTTATTAGAACAGGTTAATCAATTAATACACACGTTTATTTACAGACAAAAAATTTATTCTCAAAATTGCAAGCGTAAGAAGTTTCTATGCGTCAAAGTCTGCTTCCACCCTAGAGTTCAGAAGACAAAGAAAACGTTTTTGTTTGTACTTATCTAGCGCATAATTTCTTGCGTAAAAACTAGCCTTTGTACTGCTAGAGGGTGTTCCAATAAAGCCACACTTTAGTCGTTACTCTATTGTTAAAAGTTGAATGCCTGAGCACTATGCGAAACTCACAGGCGCATAAACGACTCGTGTGATCCCGCGCATTTAAGTGCGATGTAAGAACAATAAGATATTTGCTATGGAGTCGCTTTTTTGGGGACTCTCTGTTGTTTGGTCTATCTCGTGTCGTCCAAGTGCATTCTATTATTATACTTTCTTAAAACATTAATTATTCATCAGAATCCTGGCTTAACTGCTCATGCCATTGTCTCACGTGAATGGGCATTCAAATACAGCAAAACATTACATCAAACAGTGGTCTTTGATCATCAAACAATGGTGTTTCATTTATGCTAATTCGCCCCTCGAAATTCGCTCTTTTCTCGTATTTCTCGTTTTTGGAATAGTGCATCAATATTAGCAGTCTTAATATGAACCAGCTATCTATTATCGCAAGGAAAATGCTGCCTCCGAGTTAAAAAATGGATTAACCCATCAGTCATCATGGGGGTGGCGGAAGTCCCACTTATACACAGGCGACTTTTGATGCGATTTTTCTCGTGTTAAACGATGTGATAGAGTGTCTAAATGGCGAATATACTTGGTGGGTCCAACAATTTTGTTAATGCACTCGCCAGATCTCGCCAGTCAGTCTACTCGATTACATACACCAAAAGACGAAAAATCTCAGCAAATCTTTAGTTATTAAAGACAGTTATCGTCTTTCTATAGACTCTATACGGAAGAAAAACAAAGTAAAAACAAGAAAAACAAGAAAAACATTGTTATTGTTACCGAACGCTGTAAGGTAACAATATAACATAAAATAAACTCAGGAAATCGTTAAACTTCGGGTAGTATTCCTGTGCTCATATGACATGATTTAAAGCGCCTGGGTCGCAAAACCAGCAGATAAGCTCAAAACGAAGCAAAAAAGTCATTTCATCATTTACCGTCTCGCAAAATGCGCTTCTAGATAAACCAAAAAGCCGTGAAAGCCCCATTCTCCTACTATGCTCAAAATAGGAGGATAAATAACCAAGCCGAAAGTAGTCCAAAAAATCTTCCCGCTAAAAATTCCAGCCCCAGATTTCAACCAATCACGTTGTCCCCCGTTACGTATCTCAGTTTGGTCAGTCGAGGGCAACCGTAAGCAACCGCAAGAATTTGAAACCATCAAAATTTGATGATTTAAATTTATAATAAGTTTGTATAATAACAACAATCTCACAAATGTAAATAAAAATCAGCAACATGATATTTCTCCGTTCCGCTTGAATTTTAGTACTAAGTCTCAATGTCATTTCAAGGTGAATTTGAGGATTTTTTCAACGTAGAATTCACAAAAACTGCTGTTCCTATAGAAACTGAGAGAGGGCACCAGTAGATTCTTTGTCGATACATATTGATGCTCTGGTCTTTATATAAAGACACTTGTTAAGCTAATCATTATAATATTTATACTACGACATAATTCCGCTTTGTGGATATTAGGTAGTTTCTACAGTGGAATTACAACGCTCTAAAAATAGGGAAATAGTGGCACAGAGTGAAATCCAGAAACGTTTACCGGTGAGTTAGTACATAAACTATATTGAAACCGAAAAGGGTGATTGTAACGCCATGCTGTGATACTTTTATAAAACAGTATATGGTAATATGGGAAAGCCTGTTTAGAACGTGTTCGTTCACGTAAAATATTTTGCTGAAACAAGAAGTTATACCAAATATAACCCGACGTTATTGAATATGCAACTACACCATTTATGTTACAATTATAAAGAAGGCCATTTAGAAGCTATATGGGAGGTAAGATTCGATCAATCACAAATTCTTGTTCACACAAGTCGTACGCTTCAGCTAGCCGACTGTTTTTATAAGGTTTTGAAAACGCATATAAAGAAATCTTTATCACTTCTACGGTGTTCGTAAACATATGTCATGAAGTTGAACATTAAGAGCCAAAATGACCAAAAGACAGATTATATGATGAAACAGTACGAGTGTTTTTTCTTAAATACGGAATCGAACGAAAACAAGCAAACGGCAAAAGAATATCGTCAATATTTTAAATATATTAGCATGATGTTAAATTAGGCCCCAATTTTCTGAATTATATAACAAGCTATTGTAAATATATTACGGAGATTCATAATTCATACGTTAAACTGAAAATCAGGGTAATTGTATGTTGCAACAGCTTCACCCGAAGTTGCTGTGAACGTTCGATAGAATTCGGTAAGGCGCAAGATAATGACGAGTGGTAGTGTGCATGTGATGCGTCACCATATTACTTTTGGAGAGGTTTGGTTTACTGTTACAAGTATGACTACGTGTAGAGACCGAGTGAGTAAGATTTTTATTCGTAAAATCTTCGAACTCATGCGGTAAATAATGTTGACAATATAAAGGTTTGACTGCAATAGATTTTCTTATTAAAGTCCAATTTTTGGTGCAACATAGCTCGCAAACGACATGCACAAACTTGGTAAACGAGTGCCATGAAAAAAATTCAAAATATTGTTTGTAGCAGAAGAGGCAGAATGTCTCGCACTCATATCTAAAGGAAGATTCGAACATCACTAAGTCCTTTGAATCACGATTAAAAATAAGGCTTTTCTGATCAAGGGTTGTTTTGCAAATGAGCAACATTTTGCGGTGTTTGTGTTTGAGTTGCGAAAGTACATCCACTTCACTCATTTCTTCATTTGAATTTTGCTGAAGGAAGATAAGCAGATCAAGCAAGGGCATCTCCACGCATTGTGGCCATTTTCGTTTCTTGTGGTTATTATCTATCCATAAGTAATTTGCATTACTGCTTTCATACGTCTCATCATATAAACCGAGAGGCGTTTCACTCCAAACAAAATGCACAGGATTTTCGGACCAGTGTTTCGGACTTTCAAAAATTCGTGGATTTTCCCAGTGAATTTTCGGATATATCTCCGGATTTTTTTGACTTTTCCCTTGATTTTTGCTCACAAATTGCTGGATTCTTTCAGTCCACTTTCAGTGGACTTTTGCGATATAGTTCGAATTTTCCTTGACATTTTGGAACTTTCAATAATTTTAAAGGATTTTTTTGACTTTTCGTAGTCCAGACGCTTCTGCAAGGTGTACAAGATTTTTGGAGGGAAATGCCCCTCGACGTCGACAATTTCTGATGCTAGAAAGAACAACTAGTCGCTGTAATATTTCCCAAATTGAGCATTTACCCCTGCACACAAATCACCAGTGATTTGGGTGGTAGGTCATTCGGAATAGACCCTTTAAGGGCCAACGATAGCCTACAAGTAGATATACTTAAAATTTCGAAGGCCATTGTTGGGTGCTAGGAAATTTAATGGCATAAGTCAGTTATTGTGGCGAGAGAGACGAATAGTTACGACATAGTTTGTACATTCTTTTCAAAAGGTCTTTGTCTTTCTTTCTTCCTGAACCGTTTCTCCCCTAGTGAGAAGCTTATGCAAACAAATTGTGAAAACCCTGCACAGGTTTGCCAGACTCGTTGAATAAATTACCGTAACGCTCCGATTATAAGCCCTTGGCTTATATAAGTTAGAGCCGCTCCCGATAAATCGATAAATCGATTGATCGATTATGTTTTTCGAATCGATTTTGCCAAAGAGTTATCGGATAATCGGAAAAGATGTAACACCACACAGTATGTTGCGGGAATGTACTAATTCTAGTCCGGATTAGAAACATTCTAGCTTATATGCGTAGACTCAACGTGTTGAGTCTA
>JAODVQ020404117.1:0-11045 GCA_025400075.2 Phenganax stokvisi | reverse complement strand
AATCAGTTAGGAGCTTTACCACTGAGTCGTCTTAGATCTTCTTCGTTCTTTCCTATGTAAACAGTATAAGGGCTTCCAGGCACATGCTCCTCTGCCCACTTCACACTGACTTCATACCGACCAGCTTCTGTAGGGTTGTACCTGACACCGATATTACGACCTTTAGTATTTCCGCGGAACATTTCCACCTTAAAAGCGCCTCGTGGACCGTGAACCTTGATTTTGAGTGTACCAGCTCCAGCTCCTTTGGTCTCCACCATAAAATGTCCTTCGTAATCTTTTACCACGCCATTCTCCAGGCCTGGACCGCGAGCTATAACTTTGCTGGCGTCAGGTGGCATGGTTACCTTCACGACAAATGGACTACCCTGGACAGGTTTGCCTCCCCATTCCACGTAAATTAAATGGCGACCTGCAATCGAATTGATATTTTATACTTCAGCCGAGTCAACTGAATTGCTAAAGTTAAACAGTCAAGAGATGAACAAAGATCGTGAACAACTGATTGAAATGTTTTCAATTTTCTATATTAACGTTATCAATCACGACTACATAGAATGAGAAAAGGAATAATTAGAATGCAAGATTTCCAAATTTGAAAGTTATTTACCAATTTCAGTGGGAAAAATCTCCACACTGTAAGTTCCATCTTTGTTATCATAAGCTGCCACATCACAATCTCGGTTTGGACCCTGACATCGTACAACTAACAACCCGGAGCCTGATGAACCAGACACGACAGAGAAAGCCATTGGTCGGCCAACCCAACCTCCTTTGGACAAAGCATCACCTCTTACTATACACTGGGAGACTTCAGAATGACCTGTGATGTTCACCTTGTACGGACTTCCTGGAACATTCTCACCATTGAAGAGCACGTGGAGGACGTAAGCGCCGGGAATAGGAACGAGATAATGGCAATCATATGTACCATCACCATTGCTTTGAACTTCAACATCCGTCGTGTATTTTACTCCTTGGAGTTTCGATGTGATCACGCCTTCTCCTGCCTCACGGCAGTCGATGGTAAACTCTCCTCGTTCGTCAACCACACCTAGGAAGATTGGCAAATCATGGAGCGAATGCACAACGAGCATCTGTAATTTATAGCAAATGTGTAACCGTTATATGCCTCTATTACGAGGCAAAAAAGAAATTGATCTAGTTAAGTGCTAAGTGTTATCTGCACTTGGGCCGATTATCACTAAACACAAATAAAGGAGCTACGTGTTCCCGAAGTTTGCTACTCATTCACACGTGCTTCTTATTGCCATTCATCTTCCGTTTCTGGTGCAAAAATATTTGCTTGGAACCTAGCTAAAGAGCAGTTAAACATAATAATTTGAAGCTATGGTGGCTGAGACACGAAATATGGTGTGACTTGAGTTAACGTCAACTTACTTAGGATTCTGAACACACTATAGATTACCCTTTATCTTTGTAAATGCATAAATACTCAGGCAAGACCAAGTTTACCTTCTGTCATTCCTGCACCGTATACAACACATTTCTTTGCATCAGGTATCATTTGCGCTTCTTTAACGTACGCATTCAAGGCTTGACCACCGACCAGACCACCGCCGTAGAACATTTTTATAATGTATTCTCCAGGTACAGGAGGAATGAAGCGGAAATGATACAAAGTATCACTCTGGCGCGTGAAGCTTGACTCCACAGCCACATCTCCGGGTCCCGTTATATCAGCCTCAAGCTCTCCTTCTCCAGCTCCAGGCAAAATCTCCAATGGGATTACCACCTCCTTACCAATCATCATGGCATTTTGTGCTTCAGTAAGGCTCGACATTTGTACCAATACTTTGCTGGGATCCGCAACTTTCACGATAAATGGACTACCACGCACGTTCACGCCAGCAAACTTTACGTAGATCTTGTGATCTCCGATTTCGCTTGGTGTATAATTGACGATGTAGGTATCTTGCTCGGAATCTGATAGCTGCAGATCAACAGGAACTGCTTCTCCTGAAGGTGAAACACCGGTGATTTCCAGTTGCCCTTTACCAGCTCCATGAAGACTGACCAAGAATTCCTCTCTTTCGTGTAGACGGACTTGGTAAAGACCTAAACAAGAAATGACCAATGTACAGTAAGCATTGGATAGCAGTTGCTTTAATAATTGATTTAACGTGGTTTAAATGATCCGTTGACTTCATTATTAGAATGATATGCAGTGTCAGATGTTAAATGTAGCAACTGGTAGCAGCTTCTTTCTGCCTGAACGAATGCAAAACCGGTTAAGAGGTCGTGGATTGTAGCCTTGCAAACGCAGTGAGTTGGGCATTGCCCGTGAACCTATAACTAGACAAACATTTTGTTCAAACTCTGTTTCTCGAGCTTCTGGATACACGTTTGAAATAGTACGAGGCTTTAAATGCAATATCTGTAGTTCTTAACATATTTACCTTCCCCATGAGCAATGGCCTTGCCTGGATCTGCGACAGTCGTCGTGAATGGACTACTTCCGATTTCCTTGCCGTTATAATACAGCTGAATAACGTATGCACCAGGTTCGGAAGGAAGGAATGATACTCTGTGAAGATTGTTGCCTTGATCTTGAACATTTACATTGACTGAGCCTGTAGGACCTCGACCAGAGGCTGTTAGTGTACCACGACCAGCACTTGAGGTGTCCACATTAAACTCGACGGCCTTGTTGAGGAAGCCTTGTTCTATCCCCTCTGGAAAAAAGTACGATTTATTGAAGTTTAACCTGTTTGCAATACAATGATCTAATTAATTGAAAAGATTCAGTGAGCAAAAGTCCACTAAAGTCAGCGCATAGCTAGAACACTCGGCTCTGTCCATTTGGAATGATAGTAACCATTAACAGTCAAAATTTCATATCTGATGATAACTTGATAAAGTGTAAGACACAAAGAAAGCAGTACGTGCCAGAGAACCAAATCTACTTATTTAAACAGATGATGACACAACTTATGCAAATACATAGTTTATGGTCTATGATTACTCCTTTGCAGTGAATGAGTAGTACCACCCAGGTGACTAAACAATACTGCAGGTACAGCTTGTTTAGAAGTCGCTCGTGTTCTTCGTGCAATAAAGACCAAACACTAAAGATTACCTAGTTCTGGAATAAGGACACGGTTTGGATCACCAACCATGACTTTGAAAGGACTTCCCAGAACCGGAGTTTCTCCAAACCGAACATCAACATTATGTTCACCAATTTCAGTAGGCACGAAGGATACTTCATACTTTCCATCAATGTCGTTTATCTCTGCTGGAATGGTGGACGTTGGACCGTCGACAACAACTGAGAGAGGAGCAGTGCGTGAACCAGACGATGATACCTGGAATTCAGCCTTGTCTCGGTATACTGCATTCTGTAATACATTGTGAAACATGGTCAGTCGGTAGAAGCCTGCAATGTTTTTTCAGTTGAAATTTGATGATTTATCGTTTTGATACCAATTTGCAACATTATATTACATTAATCAGTGAAGTGAGCCAAACAACCTTAAAAGCAATTGGTGGGGGTACAAGAAATGGGCAACTCATGCACACTGGAGCCTTTCGTTTTACTAGCAGTGGTTTACGTCCCACCTTAGTTGCGCGCTTGAAACCAGATGTGCTGTTATTTTAGTGTTATTTTAGGGGAGTTTTGTTGTGCTAACTTTCTGCATCTCTACAATGTGTTTAGTCACATATTTGATTGAAAAGGAAGTATTTTCCATTTTTATTTAGAAAGCATAATCAAAGTATGGATATGAATTTAAAATTATGCGATTAATAAGTAGTTACTACCAACCTTTAATCCAGTGCCAGATACTGCAACTTCCGAGACATCCTCTCTTATAGCGGTACGGAATGGACTCAAGGGTACATGATTATTCAGATAACGTACGCTGATAAGATGAGTCCCACTATCTGTTGGCTCATACGAACAATGCAAACCTACGCTAGTTTCCTCACATGTCACCGGAACTTTATTACCACTTGGGCTCTCGACCGAAACTTGCAAGTTTTCGAAGGTCATTCCTCGGTTAGCGATCACATCGAACTCGGCAGTTCTTCCCACCATGCCGTTTCTTAGAGAAGGACCATCGACTTTGAATTGATTGGAGTTGTCTTGTACCTGCTTACCACGAAATTGTAAGAGGTAAGCCATCAAACTCAGTTCATCTATGTGTCCAGCCACAACGTCTCTTGTTTCCATTGTTCTTTCAATCTCCAAATTCCTCTCCACCGCCTCAAGGACCATGTCCACATTTTCTGCAGGCGTCTGATTCTCAAGCGCTTCCTCGTAGTTTGGGATAATTCCAGGGCAGTTAGCTGCCGTGAATCGAACTAAATTGACGCCGTTTGTCCAGTCCGAGTTAAAATTATTCACGCGGAGATTTGGAGAAGATTCCTTCACGAAGCGCAGTGTAGCTTTCTCTCCGGGAGAACCGACTTGAGTAAAATAAGACAAATACGTCATCATACTCAGTTCATCTTGGAACTGACTGACAACCATTTCAGGCGTGATGACTTGTGGAATGCCGTATTTTTCCTCTGCCATATCCATGCATTGTCTAACGGTTGCCATGCTTTCGGAGGGACTCAGGTTTTTGTAATTAGGAAAGGTACCCGGCTCTAAAAATTCCATTAACCCTGCAAACGCCTGCCCGCTGTTCCAGTCTGTGGTTAGGTTCTTAATTTCGATATCAGGAATGGCAGCTTGCAGCCACAAGATCAATAGATGTTTGCCTGAGACGTTAGAGCTGCTACTGATCTGGTAATGTAAAATCATTCGCCATATTAGACCAAGAATTAACTTCAGGTTGCCACTGTTCACATCTTCTGGTCCTATGAATACAAATGACCAACAAAAATGATTCAGTCAAGGAGTTTTCAAGCACACTACACGTCATTTGAATAACGTTGCTGGTAACTGCATCGACAGTGAATTATCACAAACCACTAAAGCGATATCCATTGCCATATCATTACAGCGATAGTGTCCACGTCTACTGACAAAAAAGTCATGGCTGAATTATATTGTTAGATAATAGCTATATAGGATCTTAATTTAGCTACTGTTGTCTGTATGAGCTGCACAATTAGAAAATTGTCGATGGAATAGTGTTTGACGTGGCAGTGGGTCACATCGTTCTGAAGAAAATTTCTAATATTTTTGAAAAAGAGAGAACGCTTCTCTTGTTCTGGCCGCAATGCTGCTTCAAAGCCTGGCACATTCTGTCAGCGCAGCAAAAGTCATTTGGTGAGATGTGATCAATGGTACTGGCCAGTATTAGAAGCATTTTCTTGTTTATCATGTTGACTTATGGGCGACAAAAACTAAATAGCTAAAAAACTCTGCATGAAGAACGAATCTGAGTGGCGGTTCAATGACAAGTGACAAAATATTGCTTAATTGTACACCAAACCATGCTTAGTTTGTACATCTTAATTGTACACCTGACCTAACCTCAGTAAGACGTTATTGAGACTATGAATTCTTGAGAAAAAAGGCGCTTTGTATTAAATTTGACGAATAAAGTTTCACCGAAAATACATCGTCCAAGCCAGGCCTTAGTAGAAGTAAGTAGAAGCAGACAAGCAGTCATATCAGAACCGTTCCAAAAATGGATCGAATGCAGTGACGCAACCACAGGATAAGATGGGTGGGTAAACCCCTCTGGCTCAAGCAAAGTGGAGTAATGAGGGGACCCCAGTCAATATATCATGATATTCTGCCCCGTGATAGAAGATTTTATGTCATTAGCCCAAGCTTAGTAGCTAACTGTTCACAAGCGGTAAATGTCATTGCTAGCCTCGCCACTTTGTAACAGAGAAGTTACAATATCACGATTTCTTCTCACAAGAACGGTAGTTTGACTTTTCGTGTTGATTTTCCACGATATCTCGGCGTCTCTTTATTATAAGAAAACCCTGTTTTTTGAACTGCTTTTATACTTCAATAGTTTGCTACGACTTATTATTTGTAAAAGTGTAATATTTTTTCAAAGCTGTTCAAATTATACTAGCTTTTCTTGTCGCAGATACTAATTGGCCAAAATAACACTACAAATGAGCTAAATGCCAGGGCAATTTTTTCCCGTATCATTGCATACAGATGGCCAGGAGGGGCCCCAAAGAAAATTTAACCCAAAGGCCCCCGAATGCTTGCGCTACTGATCGAATGTAAAATATTGATGGAGAAATAACTTTTTGGTGGATTTCCGTTCTAAGAAAGACTTAATAAGAAAACAGCACACAGTCTGCGTCACTGGTCTGTGTACATGGAAGATTGATCTTTATTTGGAAGTGACATTTCTTATAGTCGCTGGAGATAACTCTGAAGTACAAACACAAAATCAGTATCGGCATTTACTAATAATCGACATTCCATAATCATCCTACGCAAAACAAATGAGGCTATGAAACAAAATTATCATATTTTATTGACACAACATACTAAGCAAATAGCACAAATGTCAGGTCACTTGTCCATTATTTACCTAATGATGCTTTGGCTCAAACATTTTGTAACGCAATGTTTCCCAAACTCTTGCTTCGGATATAACTTTAAATATAAAAAGATAATTGTTGTATAAGAATTCATGATATGAAACAAATTAAGTTTTTTTGAGCCCCTGCTGTGGTAAAGTTAGTTCAAAGACACTGTGCATAGTTTTGGACAAAACCTCTGGAGTTGAACCTATTTTTGCCTGTAGGTTTGAGATTGGCACTGAAATTGCATAAAATCCAAAATTAATTCTTCCGCAGCTAACAAAATGGATGATATTCGTTGATAATATCGATCACTTTTTGTGTTTCCACTCAGAAACGAATGATCTCCTCACGCTTACGCCTATAAGTTAATATGCAAACTCATGATTTCCTAAATGTCTACTAATAACTAGGAATTTTGGAATTATTTTATATTTTACACGAAATTCGTAATTTAAATGCAGAAAAAGTAAACCATCACATCAACACGATTTTGCGTGAGTTTGAGTAACGTTATTTGACTGAGATTTTGAATAATTTGTGCATAATTACTGCATGTTGCAACAGTTGCAGACTTCTTCATTTCTCCGACCGCGCTGAAGTCAAGTGTTAATTGCTGTCTTTTTGGGCAATTTGTATTCGTAGCCTAATTCTGTCAGAAATTTCAACAATAAATGGTAGCAGAAAAATTTAGATACCGACTGACCATAAAAAGCTGTTACCTCCTGTTTATTACAGCCAAAAAGCACACGAAACCACAATTTTTATGAACGACTGTGCCTACGGTCAAACTGTCGAATTTTTTTTGCAAATTGTGAAGCAACCTACAGTTCAGTTTGAATGTCCAAGGATTTCCTGTCTAAACTCTAACTAAGAATTTTCGACATGTCAAGTATTGGGTTTTTGCACTTTTCAAGTACCTGATTGCAAAACAAAATAATGCAGGCCTAATAGTAACGAAACAATGTTCTGTAGTGCAGTGCAGTATAGAATATTTGCTGTTCAATAAGGGAGGGGGCGGGGGCTTCGGTGACGCAGTCGCTTGGACATATACATGCTGTAGACATTAGAAAAACATTGTAAATAGTTATGCAATTCAGCTCAAGCTGCCAAATAACTATATGTAAACTATCTATCTATCACTGTCACAGTGTCACCAAGTTTCTTATTGGCATCTTTTCTATCGCGCATTTTCAAAGAAAAACAAGCTATCAATTAGAAATCGCCAACACGGCAAGATGGTATGCAGACTGCGGCGTGCAAATAAGAACGAAGAAATACCAACTGTTCCACTTCCATCAGGCTCTTCTCTTTCTGCCCGGAAATATTTGTTTATTCGCCCCTGAAAATATGTTTGGCAGTTTGCACTCTATGTTAATTGTGAAAAGTACTCGGTCAGTGGCAAGCGTCCATAAAATGTAAACATTCAACATTCAACGTATACTCGCGGTAACACTCAGATAAGCATGTCTAAGTTGGCATTGATACATCCAAACACGTTTAACCTAATGAAACCTAATCAGTCTTGAAGCTCGGTAAACATGTCTATACGTATAAATCGCTTCGTTCTATCATAAGTTTATAGACTCGTCAGTCAGAGACGTATCCGTACATGCAGAGTCAAATTACAGAGCAAATACGTTGTGTATTCACATTACAAATGCTCTCAATAGAGAAAGCTATTTATCATTTTAGACTTACCTATATTGACCAACTGAATTCCGTCGTAAACTAACACGTCTAGGGCCATCTTTATATTGTCCAACTTCTGCGAGAATACTTTGGGGTTTTTGCAATACTTGCCAACTTTTTTACCTGACACGACTTCGACAAGCTTAATCAAACGGACACCATCTTCAAAAGCTATGGTTAAGTCGTCGAAGTCTTCGTCGGGATGGGCTTTCCTGATATTCTCGCGAACCCAATTTGTAAACGTTTTCTTTTGGACGTTCACCCAGTCGCCTTGGTTTGGTCCGTCGGCGACACTGTAGTGACTATGCGGAGAGCCTTGGTTCATCTCGTCGTCGAAGTAGAGATGGAAGTCGTAGTAAGAGTCGCGTAGACGCTTCTTGTTGCTTGAGTCGCGGTATCGAAACTCTAGATTTTGTACGAATGTCAAAGAATGAGCGAATATATTTCACGCATTTGCCATTTCAGACCTACCACAGGTAAATTCAATGCATTCTAGTCTCACATGAGTGCTTGCGATTTAAACTGATAGAATCAAACATGCAAATTCTGTTTTGAAGAGGCGGAATGAAGAAGTATATGTATGCAGCACCTGCAAACGTTTCTGTCTGACGCAGGCTCGGGTCAGCTGGAGCCTGGAGGTTAAACGCGTCTTTTTAAGTATTAAACACTTGAGTTTTAATCATTCGACGTCCTTTAGTCGTTTTAACAGGACTGAAATGTTTGCCGTCATGTTTTATAACGGCGCAGCAAATCTAGTCAGTCGGGCTGCCGAGCCCAGGGAAACATCAAACGGTTCTTTTCATCTCTCAATCTTGTCTGTAATATGAGAATGTGAATATAAAATAAAACTTCCGTAGGGTTTTCCTGTGTCTATGCAAATTTCAAATCGAGTCAACCTGAGAGATAAATAAAATAGGTTTTATATATTGATATTTTTACTAGTTTGTCTTGGACCTAGTCGTGTGAGGGATTCTGTGGTCCTGTAGCACTGTGCTACTCATGCATTACAAGGTAAATGTGGAAGAAGACGTTCCAATGCGTTACAATGTGAACGTGGAAGAAAACGTCTGAGGAAAAAAACAATAGCCTAATACTTGTAACAGCCATTATGTGTCATGGCAACAAATTTGAAGATGTTTTAAAATTGTTTGAATAGACTAAGGATAAAGTAAATTGACATGGTATACGATCAAAAACCCGGCAACGAGATGGACCGCATGGCAATAAAAACCAGTACTATATATGCGTGGTATAGAAATGCAAATTCGTATTCTTTTTAAAATGAGTAAAAACGGCAATTTCATGTGGTATATATGCTGTCTATTGATTAATGAGAAGCTAATGCTGCATTTACCAATATTGTTCGTGCATTAAATCATCTAAGTTCATTGTTTCACATCCTCAATTGAGAAGTTTCATTGACATTGTCGTAATAATTAATGCATGCAACTTTGCAGTGTTTCAGTATACTGCATGAATCCACAATTTTCCATATCACGTAGTGCATTACTTTTTCACTGCAGGTTCTATGGTATGTTTAAACACCTTTTATCAATATTGCACACATGCCATACGCTAGCGCAAAAGAATAGAGCACGCTTTATTAAAGGCTACCTTTTTTACATATAATTCATCGACGACACTCTCCCATCACTACCGGTGCTTTGTGTCTTTGTGAACATTTAAAATACTATGATTTCCAGTCGACATGATATATATAACTTTACTAAAACCTATGGCACGGCTGTTGCGCGTCGTTTGAAAAGAACTTTAACCCTGCCTAACTGCAGACTACCCTGCACTCTGCTCTCCTAGTCTGCCTAACGGGAGGGAAATACACGCCAATTGGCACTTTTAGATTGTCGTTCACGGCTAACCGCTAACTGTTAACGGCAAACTTTTAATTGCATTAGATTTTAATATCAACAGTTTTGTAGAGCGAAGTTGCGAAATCACGCTTCAGTTCATTATACAGGTTCCCTAACATCGAACAACTGATGCAGTTGGCTTTAAAATGCGACTTAAACTTTCCGTTTGCAGTCAGCGGTTTGCCGTAAACGTCAGTCTTAAACTCTCTAATGACTCCTTTCACTTGATTGATTTGCTCATCCTTCTTATAGCTACTAGTATTACTATATATCTGTCAAGATTAAGTGATATCCAATAAACTTGATTGTTTGCGAGCGAGTTAAATTTACGTAACTTAGAATGTACGTATAACTGCTCTATTATTATGCATTTGACCATCCTACTCATGACATATTTCCATTAAATGATTTGAGAGTTAATTTTCGTAATTGAAATGGGTGCTGTTGTTGTATTTACAGTTATAAACATATTTTTATGGGCTCATCCATTACCAATATTAATTAATCCAAAGTAATCTTAGTTTGTGCCGTATATGTATGAAGACTATAAATTATTAACTTATAGCCAAATTTAGACACCTTACTGGTATTATCTGTAATATACAAAACCCGCAACCCAAACAGATTAGCATTTTCATCGAGAATTCCACTGTATTCAAATATTTTATTAAATTAGTACCTTGGTCAATTTCGTCTTGCCACGAATAACGATGTGATGGTTCGCCGTTTTTTCTCCGCATTTCTTTCATCATCTTTCGACGCGATTTCGACATTTTGACAAATTTTGAAGTCTATTGACTCTGATTATTTTATGAAATTACTCTTAACAATTTTAAAACTATTTTATGAGTTAGTAACATAGATATTTGGTTTCGTTTCCCATCAAATAGCTTTGCCAGAGTATTGGAGAACAATAACGATGAAGAAAAAACGGACATGCCAAGTCAAAAGTCAATATCATCTTAATTCATCTTATATTCTACTTCGTGTCAGTGGATGGCATCCGATATT
>JAODVQ020404008.1:0-11047 GCA_025400075.2 Phenganax stokvisi | reverse complement strand
ACCCAAATACTTCATATAATATCCACATATCTGGCTGCATAAATTAAATACAAAATTGCATAAAATTATCTTTACACGCCCCCTCGAAAAGCACCTGATTTTTACACTATTTTTGCTGAATCAACAATTTATCGTAATACTAATATATACTAATTCTCGGCTGGCTTAGCGACCGCGCCTGCAAAAAAATAAAAAGCCTACTACTTCTATGTAGATTTCTTCTCCTGGATTTGCTTTATTAGGATTAAAAGTAATAGTATGTTTAGATCTATTTCCTTTTATATCACTCATTTTATGTTTTCTAAAATCTGGTTTAAGTTCAGAAATAGTACTCATTTTATTTATATATAAAAAAAAGAAAAGTTTTTATCTCCGTTCTAAGAAGATAAACATTTAAAGACAAGACATTTTTTTTCTTTTTTTTATTTTTTAAAAACATATCCCTTATTTTTATACATGTCATAAACAATCCAAGTTAAAGCCAATGCTAGGATCCATAAATTTTGAGCTATAAAACTCACACCTTTCGCTCTCATTTTTACGATTCCACTAAGAATATTAAACACTGTAGAGGCTATAGGTCCTACTTCCTTACCTATTTTTGCTACAGCTTTTGCAAATTTACTTGTTGCCTGGGCTCCTTTTTTAACTGCAGATCTAGTGTTTGTTACCACAGTTGTAATAATTCCTGCTATAGCAATTGCAACACCACTTAAGCCTATTAAATTACTCCTCGCCCATTTTTAAATTTTTCAAATTTATTGAGGTCATTTTTATAAAGTTCTTCTTCTAAGACTTCTATAGACTCTTGAGAGCCTAGTCTTTGGTTAAGTCTTAGTTTTATTTCATCAATTTTTAACTCAGATACTCTTTTTATAAAATCAAAATACTTAGCTCTTCTAACATGTCTAATTTTCTCTTCCTCGCTAATTTCTTCCCGCTCAGAAAGTTTATATTCCTCTTTTGCATTTTCTTTATAAAAATCTTTCTCGATACTCAAAGCATTAATTTTATCTATAGGAAGTTCTCCACCAGGATCTATCACTCCTCTCATTTCTCTAATTTCCTCAGAGGTGAAAATATCTTTATTTTCTTCTATTTCTTGTTCTAAGTTTTCGATCCTATCATTAATCACGATCCTAGTTGACTCTTTTACTTGACTAGTTATGGATTCTAAATTATCACTACTGATGTCTTGCATTTCTATGTTTTCTTCTATTTGCGAAGAGGTGGTAGAATTATGTTTGTTAATAGCTTTTCTTGATATTTCTATGAAGTTATTAATAGCTTCTAAGGAATTTCTATCCTCTGAGTAAACAAGTTTTCCATTTTTTAAAACTATGACTCTTTTGCCATTAAACTCTTCTCCTAGAACTTGCCCTTTTGCTCCTAATCTTATTCTAATTCCCTCTGCGAGTTTTTTAGAAAAAGGACCATCTTTTTTACGATGTTGCATTCTAAGAAGTTTAGTAAAAAGTCTTTCTTATCGCTCGTTTCCGCTTTTTTTACATCCCTGATAAAAGCTTCTCTATTTACTTCGGGGATATCTTCTTCATTAATCGAAGTTCCTAGGTCATAATCCTCATATGTAGGATCAATAAAAGAAGTTTTCTCATTATAAATATCATCCGTGTTTTTTAAGAGATCTTCCTCGATATCTTTATCAATATTATCTTGATCTTCTTTTTCTAAGCCTTTTTCGATTTCAATCTTATTCAATTCTATTTCATTTGTTTCTTTTTCAAAATTATCATAGTCAAAATCGCTAAATTCTACATCCATTTATTTTATAAGCTTTTTATATCAGATTTTTTAACCCAAGAATTATGTTTACTATCATAACCTAACCATTTTACCAAAGCCATATTTCCACTAGTTTTTAAAACTTTCTCGACTCTATAGGTATTGTCTTTTTTATCTACAGGAGAAAGTTCTTCTTCATAAAATTTTCCTAAAATAGGTTCATTATCTGTTATGTCTTTTATTTCATACATGGTGGGGTCTCCTCTAAAGATTTTAAAAATTTCGAAAATTTCTTCTGTAAAATTAGCCTCATATCCTTTTTCGAAAAAATTCTTATATTTACTTACTCGCACGCGTTCTCCAATTTTATATTTTAGTAATGGATATTGTCCAGTCCAGTCACCATATAAAGTTAGCCAAACTTGTTTCGAATTATTTTTATTCACATTTGCAGGCTTCATTAAAATAGTACTATGTTTTGTATGATTATAATTAAAAACAAAATCATTTAAAACGTCGATCCACGTGTAAGTACCTTTAGAGTAAAAATATTTCCACATGATCGTTTTTAAAGTTCTGTTAAATCTTTCTACGATGAAAGCTTTTCTATCAGAATGTGTGGAAAAATATTTTATGTTATGATTTTCTAGTAAACTTCTCACACCTACGTTGTAGAATTCTTTTCCTTCATCAAATTGTATTGTTTCAGGATATTTTTCAAACCTAACAAACCAGACGTAACACTCTTTTAAAAGCTTGCTTACAGCTTCTGTCATATTTGGAGTATCTTTTCTTCTCACAGGAGTAGCAAAACCAAATCTAGACAAAATCTCAACTCTAGTTAAAATCCAATTATAAGAATTATTTTTATATCTAAGTTTACTCATATCTACTAAATCTAATTGTAATTGTTCTGCAAATTCTTTTACGAACGTGTTTTCAGTTTTATACTTCTTGATGATTTTCTTATACCTGGTATAAGTATCTTGTGTTTTTAGCCATTCTCTTATTTGTCTTCTAGCTTTGAGTAAACCATCTTCTAGAGCTTTTCTATGAAGTGATTCCACCCCTTTATAGCCAGATTTTGTGTCATAATATAGATTTCTTAATTCTTGTTCTTTTTTGAAATTTTTTTCGTTCATTTATTTTATAAGTTTTTCTTCATACTAAGAAAGATAGACCTTCATTAATATCAATCCTACAGCTTTGTTGATAATTGAATTTGTCCAAAAAACTAGTTTATTATAAGTTCCTTCTTTTACCTCTAAAGAACTTTTTATATCTTTATATCGAGTTACGGATCCAGATAATTTTTGTTCTGTGGTGATAGGTAAAGTAACTATAGAGGAAGACAAGTTTCCATTTGTATCGAAATTTCTAGAATTATCTATAACGTCACAATCTACAGTAATATATCTCAATCTAAGATTTATATCAGCTGGAGATTCGCTTTTTGTCCAAGTATTATGAACTATTCTTTTATTTTTCGAAAACCCTAAAAGCTTTCCAAAATAATAAAGATCTATGGTTTTTGACGCATGGAAAATCTTTACGTGATTATCTTGTGTGGATTTTAGTTCTATATTTTTTTCTTTTAATTTCTTAGCGATATCATTAAAAGTCCAATATCCTTCTTCTAAAACTACATTTTCTGTTCCGACTCTAAATACTTTAAATTTTTCTTCGACATTTTTAAAGTTCCAAAACACATTAACTGTTTTTACAAATAATCGATCAATTTTAATATTTCTATGCAGAAAAATTTCTTTTGAGTTATTTTCTATAAATACAGTTAGTTTATTCATTTTTATAGGTAAGAAAATCTTTAAATAAATGGAGGAAGTACAGGTTATCTTTTTCCACAATTATAACCAGAGTTTAAAAAATATTATGGAGAAGATTATCCTCAAGCTATGAAGCTTATTAAAACTTGGAAAGAGTCTGAAGCTAAAAAAAGTTTCTTAAAAAAATATCCAAATGCTAACTTAGATAAATTTTATTTTGGAGCTAGTGTAAAAAAAAAATCCTTTAAAACTAGTAGACCATGTCTATTATAAGCCTTATAAGCTTTCTAATTATCGTTACAAAATAGGAACTTGGGCTTTTAGAAATAACAAAGAATGGCGGAAAGATTTAGATACCACAAGTGGTCTTTTTTGGACTCCTCAAATTTGGAATCATTTTGGAACCAAAAAAGGATTAGTTTTAGAAAACAATTCCAAGATACGTTTTACAGATTTTGAGATCTATGTGAATGAGAAAGATAGTTTTGAATGTAAACTAGACTCTTTAGACACCAAAAAAAACTTTGACGCAGGACCAAAATTTAATTATCTGGAGGATCCTTATTGGGCAAGTTTATTAGCTGTTTATGTGTTGAGTTATAAAGCTGGTGTGAGTGTAGAACATTTTTCCAGAAGTCAACCAAACATTATTTCCAGCATAGCAAGATATTATTTTAATTACCACATGAAACGATTTTTAAGAGATCCTAAAAACTTACAAAATACGTAAGTCGAGGAGACATTAAACTCGTTTATTCTAGAATGGGTCTTTTAGGAACGAGATATAAAAGTAATTATAAAATGTTAAATAATAATCCTAGTGATTGGAAAGCATTTATAAAAAGAGACTCAAATGGTTTAACGACACTCGGGCAGAAATTATTACAACAAGCCGTGGAATCTTACGTTTATAGCGTTTTAGGAGCACGAGCAAATACTAGATGGCCTATTGTGAATAAGGGAGCAAAATCTTCACAAACGCAAGACGTTTTTCATAGATTAGTTCAAGCTACTGGTTACTATTTCCAATATGAGAAAAGCGATATCTGATACAAATGTGGTTTTAAATATGATGATAGGTCCAGGTATTATTCTTATACCCTCTAACATGATTATTTTAGAAAAGCCTATTGCTGGATATAATAATAATCTAACCATGGCCACAGGTGAGATGAAATTTCATGAAAATAAAAATGTTAATTGCGTAAAAAGGTTTTCTGACTCTAAAACAGATTCTAAAACAGATTCTAAATTAAATTCTCAAACTGATTTTAAAACAGATTCTAAAACAGATTCTAAACTAAATTCTAAAACAGATTCTAAAACAGATTTCAAGACTTATCTTTTAGAAGTCTCAGGTGTAATGCTTATAGCAGGAATACTCGTTTCAAAATATATTTTATAAAATCTTAAATAAATAAATAAATGGCATTGTATTTTGGACACAAAAAGAATAATCATGAAGATGAAATATCCAAATTAAAAACTTCTACGAGTTCGAATAAATCGCTTATGTTATCAAATAAAGCTGACATTGCAGGAAATCAAAAAAGTATCTCAACGGTTAAAAAAGAAGTAGAAAAAAATATATCAAGAATATCGACTAATAGACAAGTATCTGTTAATAATCTATCGAGTATAAGGTCTTTAAAAACTATTCGTTCTTTTTTATACGAATTTTACTATAAAAGTCCTTTTTCCTCCTTTAGATCTCCCGTTAATCCGAATGGAGGTTATCCGAATAGTATTATCTATCTTCCAGGATTAATTAATGATAAAACAAAAATAATATTAAGTAAACATACTTTTGATACGAACGCTACGTTACCAAATTTTCGTTTAAAATACGTACTTAATTTATATTTAAATAACGATAACATAAGATCGTGTGAGATAAAAGATTATGAAATCGACCCAGGTGTTCAAAAGCCTTTAGTTTTTGCAAATAATTTACTCGTTCCTTTAGATATAAGTTTTATGCTTAAAGACAAACATTCACCAACAAGTGAGATAAAAATGATATCTATCATGTTTCAGAAAATTAATGGACCCACCGTGACTAACGAGTCTTGTCTTTCTATAATCGTGGAAATGAGCATAAAAAAAATACGCCTGTACTTGGCTGATTTTTGAACAAGTTTTAAGCAAATTTTAAGATGACTTAACTTATCTATATTTTTACTTAAAATTTGTTTAAAATTTACTTTAAATAAATGGATAAAGAAAACAAGCAAATTTTAAGTAATCGTAAAGAAGAAACTACAGTTATTACTACGCAAAAGCAAAAAAAAGATCCTAGAAAAGTAGAAGCTGGAAAACGCCTAGCTCAAATTTCTAGAGAAGCAAGAGAAAGAAAAAAACGTGCCTTAGAAGAAAATAATAAAAATAAGGCTGAGGGTTCTTGGGATATTTTTTTAACTATTCCTACTTCGACTATTATAGTCTCTATATTTCGTCTTGGTATGATCTCTTACATTTATTTAAAAAAAATAGACAAAGTTGCTGCGTTGCAAAATGTAGAAAAATCTCATATCGTAGAAAAACCTGTAGAAGAACCAAAAATAGAAAAAATCACACACTTGGATGATTTTGAATAAGAAAAAAAAAAAGAAAGAAAAGAAAAGAAAAAAAATTTTTTATATATAATAAATGAGCGATCAAACCCGGAAAACTATATAAATCAAATTTATGATGCTGGAGTTTTAACTTTATCTGCTGTTGGAGTTTCTATGGTAAGTAAAAAAGTATTAGGAGAGCCTTTAGGTACTCCTCAAAGTATTCAAGGCACTTTAAAATTAGCTGGAGCTGTCATGTTGGGATCCGTTTTAGTAAAATATCTCGAAGACAAGAAAATTATTCCAGAAAAAATAGACAAGTGAGCAAAGCCAGCCGGCAAAATCTTCGATTTTGCTTGTAGATAAATGGCTTCTATGGTACCAGGAGGACTTTTTAACGCATTTGCTTTTGCAGGTGCTGGATTTTTATTTTCTAATTTAAGTCATAATGGCTATGAAAAAGAAATGAATCGCCATAATTTAGCTATGGAAAAATTAGCAACAGATAAAGAAAAGTGGTATGAAAAAGAAGTAGCAAGAAAAAATAAAGAAGCTCGTTTACGTCAAGAATTATCCGACGCTAATAGAGGTATTAACACCACGAATAAAAATTTAGAAAATCTTAAAAAAATGCTTAACTCTACACGTCTAGAATGGACTCCAGAACCTAGACTAGAAAATTACTACACGCCTAGTAAAGAAATCCAAAAATATCAACATATAGCGATGGGAATTTCTGGAATAGTAGGTGGATGGATTTTAGGAAAAATAGTTTGAAAATGTTTATCTTCTTAAAAGATAAACTTTTTTTTTCGCCTCGCTAGTCCCAATAAATTTCATAATGTCTATACATTCTTAAGATAATTTTTCTATGTAGAAATCTATGTATATTTTTTAAAAAAATCTTGGTTTGTTTTTGTTATAAGTATCTAAATAGACTAAAGTAAAAATTAAAATGTCTTCTGGATCTGTTATAGTTAAAGGGTAAGTTATATCTTCTATTTCTTTCTTTAATGAATCAGATATATAGTTATAAAAACGACTATTCAATAGACGAAATTCTGTTAAACTTAGTTATATATTCTTCACCTCTGTTATTTTTACAAAAGTCTATCATGACTCTATTATCAATATTTTGCAAGATAATCATTTATTTAAAGAGAAACACGTGGTTAGATTTATAATGTCCAAAAGCTAAAGTGTTAATTTTATCTTCTAATATAATTCTTTTATCATCATCTGCACTTAAAGCAATTTTATCTACTGTCTCAGAAAAAAGTTCATGTTTTCTATTTCTTATTATATTCATAGATCTCATAGTAGGATGATTCGAAAACAAACATTTTTCATCATCCTCTATAAGTTTTATTCTTTACAGACTTTTTAAGCCCTTTACATCTTGTCTCATTTTTATCATCTTCTTTTTCATAGGCATATAATTTTGATCTTAATCCTATAAATTTTACAATTTGTTTTCCTCCACATTCATCTTTAAAAACTCCAGGAATCTTCTTATTTAGGCTTTTTTGTATATAAGGATTATTTGTAATTATTTCTGAGGTGTCCAAATACTTTTCTAGATCTGTAGAAATGTCTTTATAAAAGTCTTCAGTTTGAATTTCATAACATAAAGAATCAGTGTCTGTAAAAAGTAATTTTACCTTATCTTCATATTTCTTTTTTATATAATCATAATGAAAATTACACATTAGAAATATCTAAAATACTCATTCCAACATAAAAAGGTTTACTTAAAAATACTTTTGTTTTATACATATGAACTGCAACTAAATTTTCTGAGAATATAGTATATTTTTTAAAGTTTACTTTTCTAACTAAATTCTCAAACTCTTTTGGTGTCGTAGTAAGAATAACATCTTGTCTGTTTCATACGTTTTCCAACGTCTTTCCAAACACGGAATTATTCATTAATTTAAAAAAGTCTTTTTCAAATTTATTTTTCGCTAAAGATCTAAGACTCGTATTAAGTTCTATATAAGATTTTAACCAATCAGACTCTTTAAAACTTACACCTCTATGTATTTTTCTTAATATTAAACCTCTTTCTAAATATTGTTTTAAAATCTCATGATGTATATCGTAATTCTTTTTTGAGCTCAATGTTGGAACTAATTTCTCTGTAGTCATACTTTCATCTAATGGAATAATCATTTTTTCAGAAGCTAAAGGAAAATCATTATGAAGATCATGTAAATTTTTTGGATAGTCTAAATCAACTTCTAAAAAACATCCTTTATTTTCTTCCAAATTTTCCCACGAATTTATTTCCTTTTTATCTATCCACTTAAAATCATATGTTGGACGTTTTTGCATCATAGACCAGCCATATAAATTATTTGCATCTAAGTAAGGAATATAAATAGAAGGTTTTTTAGGATCAAAATTTTGTAGATATTTATTATTTGCAACTCCATATCTTTTTGTAATCATTGAAATGCCACCTCTAATTCCTTTTTCTATCATTAAATACATATCTTGTTGATCTAATAGTTCTAATTTTATATTAGTTAATTTTAAAGCAGCATCCCAAGCTAATCCTGGAGATGTAAAATTCCAAGCTGGATCTAAGTTATAATTTTCCTTACAAACTTTTCTAAATCTCTCAAACACATCACATTATAATATTACATCTGTTTTTAAATAGAGATCATGATAGTCTTTCATATTTCTCGTATTAAATTTTTCCCAAATATTTTCTGCATGTAAATATTCTTCATCTGAGATATTTTCATCATTTAATTTTGAGTAGAAATCTTCTTTTTTAGGTAAAAATGTTTCTGATAATTTTTCAAATGAATCTATATAATCATAAGGATACATACCTTTTCTTTTTAGAAGTTCAAAATGCTCTGGAAAATAATATTTTAAAATTTTAAAGTCTGTTGATTCTAAATTTTTCACTAATGTTTGTAAACTAGAACTCATAAACGTAAAACTATCTATAAATCTTAATTGTCTTATGACTTTAAATGTTTTACAATTTTTATTAAAAGTATCTACTTCAATATTTTTCATAAAACTTATATATTTTTTTTCATTTTTTGGAATACAATCTATTTTTCCATGTGTATCTGCTAAAGCTTTTATAAATAAGCGAGAATCATATCCTTCTAGATTATGAAATATAACTGGAATAAGTTTTGGTCTTTTCATTTTTAAATTACAACTATTATGAGCAGCTCCTCTCTACTTTCCAGTATAATGACAATGACCTAAAACTTTTTCAAAACCATCTTTTTTATTTCCAAATCGTTCTTTACAAACATAACAAAATTCTGCTTTTTAAGTCTTGAATATCTTCTCTTTTAAGATCTGGCTTTTTTGAAAATTTAAATTCATGGTAAAGTGTTTTTACTTCTTTTTCTATTTTGTCTACAAATACTTTAGATACATCTTCATCTTTATTTTTTATCGTATAACAAACTAATTTTGGCTTATATATCAAATCATCAAAACATTTTACTAAGTAATAAAAACCACTAGGAATATGTTTTTGATATTGTAAAGTATTTTGACCTAAATGTTTGCTCATAGGTTTTGTAAAACACTCAAAATCTGCATATATTACAAATGGAACTTTTGTTATATGCTCATAATTCTTAAATCTCATAAAACTTCCTGGATCGGGAAGAACAGATTTACATTGCATATGAAGTCTACAAAACTCTTTATGCGTATTTAAAAGATCTTTTTTCCAAAATATTGAAGACAGTAATCACATATATAAATTCTCTCTTTCCTTTTAGTCACTTGAGACTTTAACAATCTAGACATATTTTTAATAACCACATAGTGTTTATCTTCTAATAGTAAAAGTCTAATATCTGGATTCTCATGAATATAACGTATTGGAAAAACTCCATCTTTTACATCATAACCAAATGAATTTATACAAAGATTATTATTATTTTCAAACTTTTGAATATCTTCTATAGAAAATGGGAATCTTATATCTTTCCAATTAAAATTCTCTGATTCTTTAATAATTTCTTTTGTAATTCTTTCAGTATTTTTTTGTTTTAATTTACTCATCACTATAGCTATTGCCCATTTAAAACATTGTTGATCTATATTATTTTCTTCTCCTTCTATAAAATCATTTTTAGGATTTATTAATGCTTTTTTATATTTAAGCTCCAAAGGTAAAGGAATATCAGAAGAGCCTTTAAGAGGTTTATATCTTGCCATATGAATTAGAAGCTCTTTTATAGACTTAAATTGCCATCCAGAAGCTTCTTTTTGTTTTGCCTCAAAAGAACTTAATATTATCTTGGTCATTTTTTGGTAAATTTCTTCAATATTAGAACCTTGTAGAATAATATGATAAGCAGAACTAAAAGGATCTGTATCTTCTTTTACTATCTCACCCGTAGATGGATTTTGTAAAAACATATCACGTATTAATACGAGTTCTACTTTCTCATTTTTAATATTCCTAAGAAAATCTATAACTTTATTTTTAACATAATCTAAAAATGAATACGGATCATATTCTGGATCTCCTTCTATAATAAAAGTTCTTGCACGCCCTTGAAGTGCAGTTTCCCATTCTTTTAAATGTGGAGTTTTTTTTATAAAACATCTTCATGATATTATTTTTTAAATTATTATAATTATCGGAAACTTTTTCTTTAACATTTTTAGGAATAGGAACATAATTTTCTAGCCAATTATAAAATTCATTTAATTTATTTTTGATAACTTGTTTTTTCGTTCTAAAAGGAGGAATAGGTAAATTTTCTGGTTCTTTATATCTCATAGGTTTTAAAACTTTTTTTACAATATTTGGTATAGGTTCATTAAGTGTAGGATTTTTATTTCTAATTTTTAAATTTAAATTCTCTACAATTCTTTTTTTCTTTATAATTCTTGAATTTTGAATGTCTTCAATTTTTTTCCTACTTATAATTTTCGAATTTAGATCATCTATAATTCTTGTCTTTC
>JAODVQ020403792.1:0-11047 GCA_025400075.2 Phenganax stokvisi | reverse complement strand
GCTTTACTTAAACTTGTTATAATTATCTGGAATTCAAACTGACATTTCACAATTTTATTCTGTTCGGTTTAGAGTTATTGCTTTACTTATGTTAGAATTCATTTAAAAAACAAATATAATATTGTCTGGGCTAGTGTTTGAAAGGTGAAACAAATAAGATATCTGATATATCTGCAGGGTATGTCAACAAAAGGTGACCTATTGAAGCTAACGTATTGGTATTAGACACAAGTTTTATGTACCTGATAATTAAAAATTCAATTCGATTGTGTTTATGCACCCTTGTGTTCAGTAGTGCTCAGGCATTCAAATCAGAACTATAAGATACCTTAATGTCAACTTCTTTGATACACCCTGTAGATATAGAATTTCTGAATATTATACAATGTCATACTATACTATGTATTTGACTAGGGGGGGGTTGAAGTTTAAGGTGTTTGTTCCTGAAGACTGGAACAAACTGTGATAGCTGGAAAGTCCAGTTCAAGTTCTTTTTGATGTGATAAACAAGTAGATGCCATAATTACATAAGAAAGTGGGGCAAAAAGGCAAAGCAATTCCCAATTATGTATTTTTGGTAATTCGAACCGCTCATTAGCTGCAACCTGACACTCAACACACAAACTTACAACAAATAACAATATGTATGCATTTACAGTTGACTGAACTCACATCAGGAGAAAATTGAAAGAGAGCATAAGTATTACAAACTTCTGAATTCTTCATTTCGTACAATAGCCAAAAAGCTAAAAAAATCCAGAAATGAAGCTAGAAGAGTGAACAAATATTATGGTTTCAGCCGCACAAATACACTAAATTTCTAAAACTCGCGATATTGACGATATTCTAAATTGTATACGAGTTTCCGAATGTTTGACGAACAATAAGATCGTGGAACTGTCGGGCACAATTCTGGCAATTCCCGAAGTTTAACAACGCTCACGAAACTTTCAGTGTAACATAGAGTGTCTCCGCCCACGGCGGAGACACAAAAACGGCTGTAAACTGAAGAATTTTTTGTGTACCGTCTGCACTGCGCCTAGTCAATGATCAAAAGAAAGATTCGAATGACATAACACTTTGATAAAATAGTGACTGCTAATTCCGAAATCCGGGATAGCATCTCAGGGTGACAGTGACACATAATTTATCATCTTAGTGCAATAGTATATGAAGACAAAAGCAACGCCTCTCTTTTTCTAAATACATTTTATACTCCCAGTCTTTTCGATGATTATGACTGAGATTCTTAACTGGACGCTTATGCACTGCCATAATGTTTATGATCAAACTTTCCCCACACTTTAATTCATCGCACATATCACATTTATTCATGTATACCCTAGTTGGTGAGTGCGCCTAAAATTCACTGAAGTGTGCGAAAGTAGAAATGTCCGATTGTCTTGTCTAGAATTCGTTTAAAAGCCTGTCATGTCTGCAACAACCCAACACACATAGGCTTGGCCATATAAAGTAATTTTCCGATTGTACTGTCGTTTGTACGCGATGCTGAATCGACAAGTTTGAATCGGGTTGAAGTTATCGACCCATTAAAATCGAAAATGCTTTGGAAATAAATATAGACAATCCCATAGACAATCTAAATAAAACTGTTGTGAACTCTCTCGCGATTTGCGATACAGCTATTTATACTCCAATAACACCTGAGACCTGCAGTAATAGCTTATATCGCGCTTCATATTCGTTTAGATGTTCACTCTTGGAGGGCATACGCGTTTAGCAATCATGTAGTTACTGTAATTATTTTCGTGCTATTTGACAAAATATTTCGACCCTCGACAAAAAATTTTCGACCTGGACATTTTTTTTACACCCTCGACATTTTACCCTCGCCCTCGACTTTCTACCATCGACCCTCGACCTTGGCCATTAGTCAAACTCAATAATGAACAGTCGCACGATGCACTTGGAACAGCAGCATTAGAACGTAGTAAACGAATAAATATATACTGAAAGGAAGATATTGGAGTGTGATTCGAGCGTGTTGACTGTTCTTCTAAACGTTAACAGCTAAGAAGCTGTCCCCCTAACGACCGGAAAGAACGTTCCCGTTAGAAACAGTACAACAAGCAATTGGGTTGTTCAACATTATTACTAATGACTCGCTTATGGAAATTAGTTCTAAACTTCCGTCATGCATGAATATAGATGAGGGATGTTTATAACTAAATATCCCTGATTTAGTATTCATGGGAAATACGTTAGTAAACATCCCTGAAATACAAAGGAAACCGAGGTAATCATATCATTATCTACCGTATAGCGATTTAAACGGTCTCAAGGGACCGTTTAGGTTTACAACGGTAGATAGGCAAAAATTAAGCTGTAGATAGTGCTAAACGGGCTTCGTGCAACACTATTTCTCAAGCGTATAAATATTATACGGTGGATAGCGGGTTCAACGGTGGCTAGCGACTTATAGCCCTTTGATACAACCGACCAACATCACAGTCTAATGTAAATCAATACGTCACGTGGAGTGTGATAGAGTTAAGGCAATGACAGCGTGATATAGTGACCGAGTGAAGGTGATGTTGGATTGTGAATATGTAACTCTTTTATAAAATATAAATTTGGTGCAGCATGTTCGTTAATTATTTTATAAAAAAAACATGAATTTTGAGTAGCAGCATTTTAGATCTGAGGACTCCTAGCCTAATTATATTTAGCACATCAACTAATCGAATATCGAAAGTGAATCCCATTACCACCCACTCAACGCGATTTTGCAGTCTTTGAAGCCCGATTTCAAGCCAGCTTCCACAATTGCCCCATAGAGGGATACTGTAGTCAAAGTATGGCTGCACTAAAGTGCTATACTAGCTTAAATGTTTCTGGTTGTAGAGAAGGTTTCGTTCTTCTCATAGCATCAATTCTAGCGCCAACTTTCGTACAAGACTAGTCTGCTGTACGTGTTTTTTCCGGGTGGGACTTTCATCCAGCTCAACACCAAGACATATATAGTCTTTGCTCCTACGAACTGGAACCTTATCAACTAAATCAGAGATCTTGTTTTTAACATTAAAGACGATCAAATTTATTTTGTCCTTGTGGGATGAATTTGCAACTTATTTTATAACATCCATGCATTTCCCAGATCACAGTTTATATTCGGCACTAGTAAGTTACCATCCCCAGCAGGAAGGGTACTTTTGCTTTTTCATCTGCGTACATGGAAGGAGTGCACAGTTTTCAAGATCTATAGTCATGTCATTAATATGCAGCAAAAGCAACAACGAGCCCAACATCAAGTCCTGCAGAATTCCACAAACTCTCCGGTTGGGCGACGAAATTTGGCCATTAACCATACAGTGTAGTTCCGTGTCGGTTGAGTAGGATTCAAACCTTTTCAATGCAGCATTTCGTTACTTATGGAGTGAGACACCTTTTGCACATCAAGAAATGCTACACAATTTAGGTTGCATCATCTGTCTTTGCAACCAATCATCGCACATTTGTATCAGTGCTGATAGTGCTGAATGTTTGGGGCGAAATCCGGACTGAAATCTACACAGCAAAGGGTACTCAGACAGTTAACCATTCAAAATCTTTGCCTACATTTGGCAGGATCGAAATTGGCTGATAGTTTTCACATTTCCTTTTATCCTTGGATTTGTAAATTGGTGTGATACGGGCAAGTTTCCATTCTCGTCAACATAAATGCGAGTAGGTTTTCCCCATACATCCAGGCTCAAAATCCCGCGTTGCGTGGTCCGAGACGTGGGAAAACGAGCCTGCGATATGTCACGCTGATAAAAGAGACAGAAGCTGTGACGTCACTTTCTTTATTGTATGTGCACACACCGTGCGCACACCCTATGGACGTCATCTCCCCACTGAATACTAACCGTGCGCACACCTCTTGTGCGCATTAAGAGAGGGATGATGTGCGCACGTCGTGCGCACGAAGTCGATTAACTAGCGAAGATAAGAGTTTTGAACTATTTTGGATTTCAATACTATAGATTTGAAAAAATCTACTTTGAAAAAGTATAAAGTTCAATAAATATTTTCATTAACATGTCATATAACATTATAAATGTATGCAATAAACAAATACATATCGTCAAAATATTAGTCCTCCTTTGTATCGACTAAAAACATAGTGTCCAAACAAGAAAGCTCATTCGCACATTCCATAAATACTTGCTGAATGATGTCTGAGGTCTCCTGTCCTGCACTGTCACTGTCCTGAACTGATTGAGCGAGAGGCGGCTGAACTGCTTGAGGTGCAGGTTCCATAGACTGCACAATGTTTGTTTTGGCTTGCTCATTGTGATCTTCAGCGTACTTTTTTTCAAACTGTTCACTCGGTTCTGCGTACCTTTCTGATATACAGGCATGGTGAGCCTTTAAAAACGTAAGTTCGTTCTTTCTTTTTCTTCTGATCGCTCTGTATCTTTGTTTTTCGCTCTCTTTTCTGTCAGTTGTCTGTTAACGGTGTGTTTACTAGTTCCGTAGTACTTTCGTGAATGATAGTATAATTCATTTTTCAATCTCTTTTCAACAGCAGCTTCCACAGCTTCCTCAGGATCAAAAGAACCGTCTTCAACGAATCTTCGTTAGTTTCCATAATCTTTTGATGCACAGGATCCTTTTTCATTTCTGACATCCACTGTAGGTAGTTCCTTTGTCAGCTGGGGAGGAAGTGCTGCAAACGATTTTTCTTTGCATCAATTTCACTAAATCCATCATTTTGAATGTGTTGTAGTTCTTCGTGCTTTCCACGAAGTCTCGACGCTGCTTGATGTATCAAGGTTTGCCAGGGGTCAGAATCGTCTTCGTCTTCGCTGGTTTCACCGTCTTCGCTTTCCTCGCTGCTGCTCTGTTCTTCTTCGCTGCTATATTATTATTCTTCTTCCTGTTTGTCATCACTATCGAAAACATCGCGATTGCCTGAGCAGGTAGCTGACCCTTCGTTGTAATCACCCATTCTTGCTCTTTTTGATCTCTGCATAATGTCTTCCTCTTCTGCGCAAAATGACTTGGTATCATCGAGATAAACACGTCTTTCTGTGCTTGATAGTTCGTTAAAGTCTGCCAAATGATTTGATAGTTTACAAAGGTCTTTCTTTCCGTATAAAAGATAGTCTTTACGCGTTCGCGGCATCCAGCAAAATGATTTTTATATTCCGGATACACAGTTTTTAACAATTATGTCCCTGAGATCTTTACAACTTCCTATCCGCCGCTACCCTTTATTAAGTCATGGCCATTTAGAAGTTTACTCATGCAACGTTAGTCTTTGTCTGTAATATACTTATACCCCACTACAACACACTATACTACACCCAACCATGCCACACTTTCCATATACAACCTCTCTGCACTCTCCCAACATATGCACATCATACCACAATCGAAAATAGACTACGATGGAGTTATCGCATTCTATATTTTGTAAGTTATGTTCTTTCGAATTGTATTTGAATGTACAGGCTTGCAGTTGTTGCACTTTTTTAAAGTAAATGCATTGCGCAGTGTATATAGGCTATAAAGCTCCAAGTAATATCTACAATTATTACAGCAGACTTCTGTTGTTTATCGATGCTTAGCCAGGTAGTAACGATTTTACGTCGCCAATAGTACTATACAGACTATTCTCATTAATCAGGCTGCAAGTCTTTCTGCATCGTTTTTGTCATATGGGGTAGCTAAATGCTATAAGCATGCAAGAAGTGCCAAGAATTGGCCTTTGTGAACCGCAAGACTGCACAATTTTATAACCATTGTAATGACTCAGACAGATAATGCAGCACTACAGGGTGTCTCAAAAAAAACGTAATCCAACTTTGGCTCGCTATTGTGCAAGAATGACTTGGCAAACAAGTGTAATTTTTTAATATTTAGAAAGATCAGGCTTTTAGCTGTTGAATGACGTGTTTTTCATAACATATGGAGCAAAAATGAGCAAATACGAGCGCAATGAAAAAACTTGGTCAAAATCGCATTCTTTCAACAAATGAAAATCAGCTCTCTTAGGGGTTAGCCTCAAATTTTAACTATGCATATGAATATCATTGATTGTAAATGCAAGCTTTTCGATGACTGTTTTAGTATTTATTAAATACAACGCAAGTCTATAGACTACAATACATCCACAACAATCCATCACTGATTAGTTGAATTTATTTGACTTCAGTCGCAAAGTTTTGCTTCGTCTACTCAGCCCCGAGTTTCCAGACATCAATGGTTTGAGACAATGGGACAATAGGTTGTTTTCAATCATGCGAAATTGCGATATTAGATGACGGGCAAGTATGCCAAAAGTGGCCGTGAAAAGCTCTTCAGTTGACTTCAACAATCGTTTAAGACATAAATGTTTGATTCCTTTTTTATTCATTGCAGTATCCGCCACTTAAATGGGAAAAATCGTCAACAAAATTGTTGACTTGCCCGTCATTTGGTTAAAAAATCACTCGATTGCAAACAACCTCTATTAATGCAAGTCTGCATCGCAGGGCAATAATCTTGAATAAAACAAAATAAAATTCAGTTGCGAATTTTCGCTTTATGCGAGTGATTACTGAATTTTAACGTATTGTGCAGTGTATTGCTCTGACATCATTTGTTTCCGTGCTGTACGTACAAAACAGTGCTTAGGGTCGCAAGAAACCCAAGAATTCGCAACTTTCCACGGCAAATTTAACCGTACTTTGGCAGACGAGTGCATTATTTATGACAATAGTGCTACAGAGTACAAGAACAGCTCAATGCTGATTGCCGTGACCTTTCGTTTTATTTGGTACAACAATGACTCAATACATAGTTTAACTTTATAGTTATAAGACGTGTTCGATGGCAATTTCAGCGAAAACGGAGGGACGTGCTTAAGCCTGTTTTCCACTAGCGACATATTTCGTGCGAAGCGACTTTTTGTATGGCTCAAATGGGAAAGAATTGACTAAAAATTAATCAGTTTCAGCTAAATTAAAGCTCGTGAGACAAAGAGAATAAGTCACTTCGCGCGAAAAAAAAAACGCTAGTGGAAAACAGGCTTTAAGGAGTTTTTTAACATTTTAATACAAATACGGACAAGAAATACCTGCGTACACCCCCCCGGAAAGTTTACTTTATGACTGACTGCATGCATGACTGACTGACTGACTGATGTGAATTTTCGCCCCTCATCACAATACTGCAAAGTTTCGAAAAAACTTTGCACAAAAAAAATGCAAAATTATCAAATAGCTCAACCTCCGAGTTAGGTGGGCGGTACCAGCAACTTGCAATAAAAGACATGCTTGGTAATTTCGAGGAAAATCTTTCCAAAGTTTCCTGAATCTGGAAGTAAATCCTTCCTTTAAAAATTAGACAAGGTATTTTTGATATAAAAGGCGTCCCCCCCCTTTTCTATCGCAATTTTTTCAAATATTTGTATATTCAATAATACAAACTTCTGAGTCTGAAATGATAGAATCCAGCTTGGTTTTGTTGATAGCCATTAAATCAAAGAGGTAGTTAGTTAACATACTTCAAATTTCATCAACATGTTTCATACTACTATAATTTAAGTTGCTAATTTTAAACCCTTTCTTTTAGAGACGTCAACATCAGGTATCAAGCATAAGTTCTCTAAAGCTGGCACTTCCTTTGGTTCAACAGTACTAGTTAAGGCATTAATGGTGTTAGAACCTTTACACATTACATTTGTGTTCTTAGAATCTTTACACGTTACCGGGGTAACACAGACTTTGTTGCCTTGCAACCACCCTGATTATGTCCTGCATCTGGCGTGAAGTATTGACCAAATGTAGGAGCTCCAAATGACTTCCCTCCCCCTAAATAATTTTATGAGCCCTATTTCACGTAATGTAGATCCTCTTGTGTCAGCATGAAGTTTATCTCTATTAAGTGCATCTACCTTAATGTTTGAATTATCAGTAAAGGTGTAATTACCCTTTTTACACATTTCACTAATCCCACTGTTTAGTTCCTAAATCTTGTTTATTACTTGAACATCTTCCCGCAAGTCAACGCCCGTTACATCCGTTGAGACGACATCACGACCTGTGCTTTCCGCGTGGTCTTATGGCTGACATCTTATTGTCATTATTATGTCCACTGATCGCCTCAACAGTAGGGAGTTTGAGCAACACGACAAAATACGAGAACGAAAACGAACCAACACAACTGGAGATCTGGCACTAGCGTTTCGTTTCAGCGCGAAATTTTAATTTGAGCTAGAAGACAATAACGAAGACGAAATGGAGTATGTTGTTTTGTACGAAGAAGACTTAATTGACGAAGATCTTTTGCTGCTTTTCCAAATAAATAAATCAAAAAATCTTTATATCCCTCACCACGTCTATGCCAAGTTCAGGTTAGATATCTTATCTGACGATGAATGCCAAAACTTTTTCGCTTTTCCAAGGACGATATTAATCGTTTGTGTGCTGTATTGCACTTACCAGACAAGATTGTATGCCCAAACCAAACTGTGGCTACACCAGTCGAAGGACTCTGCATTCTTCTCAAAAGGTTTACGTATCCCTGTCGATATAGTGACATGGTCGCCGTCTTTGGACGGTCCATTTCTGAGCTGTGCTACATCACGAACCAAATGGTAGACATAATATAAACTAAACATAGATATTTGTTGAAATTCCTGGAATCAACCATGGTAACAAACGAACAAACTTAAAGAATATGCTGATGCTATTCAAGTAAAAGGAGCTGCGTTACAGAACTCTTAGGGGTTTGTCAATTGCACAGTCCGCCCAATTTGTCGACCAGATAAGCATCAAAGAATGGTATACAATGGCCACAAAAGAGTGCATGCATTGAAATTCTAAAGTGTTGTTGCTGCAAATGGTATGATAGCAAATTAGTTGGTCCCGTAGATAAGTGAATGGCTGTAAAATTATGATAAACATTAGCTTACAGTATAACATTTTCTATATGCTTATATACAGGAAGAGAAGTAAATAAATCAATTACAGTCATACCTGGTCTCATTAAAACAAATAAAGTTATTTAATTATGGAAGGCAAAAGGCATGATGCAAGAATGCTTACAATGTCCGGCATCCTTAATCTGCTCCACATGGCACACCTCTGTGTATATAAGGAGACCCTGCATATCCACTAAGAGCTCATATTCAAGAACCATACAGGAACAATCGACTGAGAAACTTGGAAAAGCAATTCAACACTTCCATGAGTAAGGCAAGAGTTGCTGTGGAATGGGTATTTGGTGACATTCTCTGCTCCAGGAAATACTTGGATTTCAAAAAGAATCTTAAAATTGGCTTAAGTGCAATAGGGAAGCAATATATTGCGACAGGACTCTTAAGAAATGCACATACATGTGTGTATGGTTGCTCCACTAGTGGTTACTTTGACGTACATCCACCTGAATTAGAATCTCAGCTCAGAAGGACCTCATTGGTTCTAAATATTTTGATAGAATCCCATCTACGTAAAAGAAGTGTAGCGTAATTATGTTGTCAATAGCTTATATTTTAAAAGTGCATGACATTTTATTCCAAATTGTCTCACAAATATGTGCAATGGATTTACAACTACTACACGTTGAAAAAGCATTAACATCAACATGTAAAAATAAAAGTTTGAACAAATAACTTCAACACTTCATCTCCAAAAAACACAAACTCTAAAATAAATAATGTTAACAACTAGATGAAGTCATTAAGTGAATAAAGTGATACTTGAAGTGTTTATTGGCTGCATTTGTGATCTTTGTCACCACGTATAAGCTTGAGCAATTGTGTTTGCATTTGATTTTGATTTTTCTGCTGTTCTGTTTGCATATCCATCTGTTGTTTCATGAAATGCATAAACATCTCCTCTTGCTGAGAGAAGAATGCATTTTGATGCTGAACAAGGTCCAAATGGGCTTGTTGCTCTTGCTCTTTTCTTCCCTTCTTTGCTCAATCTTCATTTTAATACTTTCAGACAGAACTTGCAGACATCAACATTTCTTGCTCTTCTTTTTCTCTTGGGTCTACTTCTACAGCTGCTTTCATCGTCTTTATCTGATAGATCATTTTCCTTCTCTCTTCTTGATGTTTCACCAAGTCTTTCTGTTGCTTTTTGTCGTACTCTGCAGCTTTCTTTTTTTCTTCCTCTTGTTTCACTAAATCTCTACCCCATCCTGCTTTGATATGATCAATCCTCATTACAATATCTGCCATAACTGTTTAAAATTCATCTTCTTCTTTCCCTTCTATACCAGGAGCTGCAATTTCATTTTTTTCACTTTTCTTCCACTCATCCATCAGTTTACCAAACTTCCCCCTAACACTCCTGGTATTAACTCGAAATTTTTGATTTCTTCTGTTCAGATTTTCTGCAATTGTAGACCATGCATATCCACGTTCTTTGCTACCAATTTTATACCGGTATGGTTCCACCACTAACAATTCACGAAGAAGTGCTAACTTATGGTGCTTTCTCCAGACAAAACCTCTTTCTTCACCCCATTTTTCACGATAGAATCTAAATAAATATTCAGAAGCAATTACGGGATTATAATACATGATACTTGAAGCATTTTTTCACAAGTGAAAATAAACGAAACTTTTTAAAAGCAATTGAAATTTAAAACATTTCATTTTCCATTTCCTTATGCCAACACTGGCTTAATTTAAAAGAATTTTGGATAAAATTCACTGGTATACTCACGTGAAAACAACTTCGTTTTCCCAGAACGAAAATTCTGGCAAAGTTCGTAGTCGACCACAGCACCAAAACGAAGACGAACCGAAGGAGACGCTGACCGCTTGGCGAGTATGCGCACAAGTATGCGCAGATGAAAAAATTAAACTTCGCAACATCGTTTTCGTAGTTCGTCGTGTTGCCCAAACTCCCTAGTGTGTGAAAGATCGCAACTACGGAGAGCCGCTTGCTCATGGTGTGACAGGGATCTGAGAAACAGGCTTCCCTTTTCTGAAGGTTGTTGCCCTACAGTTCTTATAGTTATAGTTTATAGTTTATATATATATATAGCTACTTCGCAGCGTATAAGCTGAATTGCATAACTATTTACAATGGTTTTCTAATGT
>JAODVQ020403579.1:0-11051 GCA_025400075.2 Phenganax stokvisi | reverse complement strand
GATGAACCAAATCTTAGTGCAATTTGTGTGTTGAAGCCTGTTTGATGTAATAAATAGCTTATTATTCATAAAATAATACACCTATATGTATTTAGAATGATTAGTATTTGTAGGCATAGAAAATAGGATCGGCTAACCTCACATATAAAAAATACCTTATAGTTAAAAAGTAGTTAAGCTGAGGGAAATCATGACTCAAATATGTCCTTTTTGTTGCCTCTTTAACACAAAAATTATATATAAGTGTCAATAAATAGGTAGAATTACAACATTGGGTTGCTACTTTAGAATTTGTTACGCTCATCTCATTGTTAAAAAGTAGGTAATCTGAGAATAATCATGTTTCAAATATGTCCTTTTTTTAGCCTTTTTAACACACAAATGATATGTGTCAATAAATAACACCTCTATATGATGTTAGCATGACTTGTGTTTGAAGTAAGATGCTGCTAGGATAGTCTAACTCACAGTTAAGATATTTAGAAAATATAACTGAACATTAATGTCAATATGATCATTTTGCACGTTTTGGACATAAATCTAACCAAATTTAACTAAATCCTAGTGCAAATATGTGTCTACTGAAGTCTGTTTGATGCAAATTATCTAGCACCTTGGTGCAGAAATCACAAAGGTATAGTGTTTAAAGCCAGTTTAGGAGAAACATTTCTGAAAGTAGCATTACATCCGTGTGTAGCTATTTTAGAATTTGTTTGGATCACCTTATAGTTAAAAAAGTAATCAGGCTGAGGATAATCATGACTCAAATACGTCCTTTTATTGCCTTTTTAACACAAAAATGATAAGGGTCATGAATAAACGTATTCATATAATGTTAGAATGACTTGTGTTTAAAGCCAGGTTATCCTAACTAACATTTAAAAAAATATATGACATAATTAAATATAGGTTTTGGATATAAATGTAGCCTAATTGAAGTAACTCCTAGTGTAAATATGTGCTTAATAAAGTCTGTTTGATACAAATTATCTAGCATCTTAGTTTAGAAATTATGCAGGTATAGTGTTAGAAGCCAATTTAGGAAGAACATTACTGAAAGTAGCATTACAACCGAGTGTAGCTATTTTTTGATTTGATAAAATCACCTTATAGTAAACGAAGTAGATAAGCTGAGAATAATCATGACTAAAATACGTCCTATTACTGCCTTTTTAACAAAAAAATTTTATAAGTGTCTAGAGCTAACACATTCATATGATGTTAGTATGACTTGTGTTTTAAGCCAGATGATCCTGGACTGGACTAACTCACATATAAAAAAACTAGATGACACAACTAAATATTAATGTAAATATATTCATTTTCTAAGCTCTTGTATATAAATCTAGCCTAATTTAACAAAATCCTTTTGCAAATATATGTTCATTGAAGTCTGTTTGGTGCACATTATTTAGCATATTAGTTTAGATGTTACACAGGTGAAGTCTTTGTAGTCAATTGAGGATAAACAATTATGAAAGTAACATTACAGCAGTGTATAGCTAGAATTTGTTACGCTCATATAATTGTTAAAAAAACTAGATAAGCTGAGGATAATCATAATTCAAATACGCCTTTTTTGTAGCCTCTTTAACACACAAATAATCTAAGTGTCAATAAATAACACATTCATAATATGTTAGTATGACTTGTGTTTTAAGCAAAATGATGCTTGGATGTACGAACTCACATTTAAAAAACGTACATAACATAACTAAATTTTAATGTAAATATGTACATTTTACTACGTTTTGAACATAAATCTAGCTTAATTGAACTAATTCTTAGAGCATACATGTGTGTTTTAAGGTCTGGTTATTGCAAATTATCAATTACACTAGCCCCGAAAATGCGCAGGTATAGTGTTTTCAGCCAATTAAGGAGAAACATTTTTGAAGGTAATATTACAACCGCGTGTAAGTATTTAAATATTATAGGATCACTTTATAGATAAAAAAGTAGATAAGTTGAGTATAATCATGACTCAAATACGTTATTTTTGTTGCCTTTTTAGCATAAAAATGATAGACGTGTCAAGAAAAAATACATTCATATGATGTTAGTATGACTTGTATTTGAAGTTAGACAATCATGGGATGGACTAACTCACACTTAGCGTAAATAAAGTAAATATTTTTAATTTACGACCTTTTGGATATAAAACTAGCCAAACTGGACTAAATCCTAGTGCAAATATATGCTTATTAAAGTCTGTTTTATGCACATTACTTAGCATATTTTTCTAGAAAATACGCAGGTATAGTGATTGCAGCAAATAAATTAACTCATTGAAATCGTAAAATTCCGAATACGTGTACTTGCAGCTGATAAATTAACTCATTGCAATCGTAAAATTCCGCATGCGTGTACATGCGGAAGTCACAATTTTTGACTGCGCATGACACTAATTCATGTGCTCGCAGATCTAGACGCTATGACTTTAGAATGGTTATTTTGTGAGTAAGGATGAAAAAATGCTGTAAATGACAGTTTATATGCGCTAAAAGCATAACAATAAATTAGATTAGATTGATTGGAACAAATACAAAGTATACGCTACGTGATGAGCACCCGCGTAAGTTGGTTGAAAATCTGGTTGTATGGAGTCACTAGACAGGACATACGTGCAAAGGTAAGTTTGGACAGAGCTCTACACATTGATTCTTTTGTTAACTATGTTTCATGTAGGTTTTAGTGAGCTATAACTACTGTACAGAGTCTTATACCATGGGCCATAAAATGGCCTGACGAGTTACGCGCTGGATATAAATTGGCCTTTCGAGCGTAATAAGTTAAAGAGAAGCATTTCTGAAGGGAGCATTACAGCTGTGTGTAAATATTATAAATTTGTTAGGATCACCTTATAGTTAGAAAAGTGGATAAGCTAAGGATAATTATGACTAATATACGTCCATTTTATTGAATTTTAACACACAAATGATAAAAGTGTCATAAACTACAATTTTCATATAATGCTAGTATGACTTGTGTTTGAAGCTAGATGATCCTGACTCACTTTTTTAAAAACTAGATTACATAATTAAATTAAGGTTATATATATAAATGTAGCCCAACTGAACTAATTCCTAGTGTAAGTATGTGCATATCGAAGTCATATTATTTAACATAGTAGTCCAATAATTACGCATGTGATGTGTTAGAAGGGAAGTGAAGAGAAACATTTCTGAAAGTGGCATAACAACCGTGTTTAGCTAATTTAGAATTTGTTAGAATCACGTTATGGATAAGAAAGTAGATAAGCTAAGGATAAACCTGACTCAAATATTTAGTTTTTGTTGCCTGTTTAACACACAAATGATATGAGTGTCAAGAAATAACACATTCATATGATGTTAGTATGACTTGTACTTGAAGTTAGATAATCCTGAGTTGGACTAACTCACATTAAAAAAAGTAGATAATGTAAATATTTACAATTTACGATCTTTTAGATATAAATCTAGCTAAACTGATCTAAATTCGAGTCCAACTATGTACTTATTGAATTCTGTTTGGCGCATAATATCTACTATATTAGTCCAGAAATTACGGAGTTATAGTGTTTGTAGGTAATAGAGGATAAACATTTATGAAGGTCGCATTACAACAGTATTTATCTATTCTAAAATTTGTTACGCTCACCTTATTGTTATAAAGCTACATAAGCTGAGGATAATCATGATTCAAATATATCCTTTTTGCAGTACGGTAGTCCCTCTCAAGAAAGACCCCCCTCGTCAATGACCCCCTCACATTCCAGACCGTGTTTACCATTTACGTAAGCTATTCACACATACATGCACCCCTCGTGAGCGACCACTTCACAAGCGCGACCAGTAACCATGCACGAGAGATTATTTTTACGACCAATACATGACCAAACTGTCCAAGATATCGAGAAAGCGAAAAGTTTTGAGCTTGGAGGAGAGAGTTATCGTTCTAAAGAACGTATTAGACGAAGGAAAATCTTGTCGTGCAGTTTCAAGCGAACTGGGGGTTTGAAAAAGACAGGTACAGACAACAGTTAAAGAAAAGGAAGATATATTGAGGAGATGGGAAAGCGGCGAACGATCGGACAAGAAGTACGTAAAGCCTAGGATAGCAGGCTATGATGATCTCGATAAGCTGGTTTGGGAGTGGTTTAAGACAGCTAGGGCAAACAACATACCAGTGAGTGGCAGAATGATTCAGGAGCAAGTGCGTCTGTACGTCCAGGAGATCGGTCACGAAGGGTTTTCAGGATCGTATGGATGGCTTGATCGCTGGCAAAAACGGCATAGCGTTTGAATGTCTACATTGTCTGGTGAAGCTGCTTACGTGAGCGAAGGCGTTGTGGAAGACTGAAGTCAGCGCCTGGAGTTAGTGAGCAAAGGGATACTAGCCACAAGATATATGTAACGCTGATGAAACTGGTCTTTTTTACAGAGCTTTACCTACAAAATCAATGTCAGTCAAGAAAGAAAAGGCAGAGGGTGGGAAGAAAACTAAGGACAGAATTACTGTGTTACTTGCCTGTTCTGCTGAAGAAAAGAAATTGAAACCATATGTGATGGACCATAGTGCTAATTCTAGATGCTTTAGAGGCCTGGCGAACTTGACATGTCTTCCTGTTTTCTATTCCTCAAATAAAAAAGCCTGGATGACTGCTGAATTGTTTCAGCAGTGGTTGGATAAACTAAATAGCTAAATGAAGCGTGAAGGCCGTTCTATTCTTTTATTGGTGGATAACTGCACAGCACGTCCAAATGTACAATTCAGTAGTGTGAAACCGGTTTTCCTCCCACCCAACACCACTTCAAAGTTGCAGCCTTGTGATGCTGGTATTATACAAGATACTAAATTGCACTACAGGAAGATGCTCTAGCATCATGTAAACTTCCATAAGTATGAAGCTTTATGTGCCTCTGATCTAGCAAAAAATATTAATGTACTCGATGCAATGATGTGGTTGAAGGATGCATAGGACAATGCTAAGCCAACAACAATTCAGAAGTGCTTTGCTAGGTGTGGTTTTACTAAGGCTGTATTTTCTGACCCTGAGGATGACACAATTCTTGAAGGTGGTCTTACTGTTTTTGTGGAAACAAATGGCGTATCATGGGAAGAGTATGCAAATTTTTATCACGACTTGGCTACTAACACAACAATGGATCATAACTGGGAAATAAACCTCCTGGAAAAAGCTAGAAAAGGGAAAGATAGAGCAGATACTAATCAATTTGAAATTGAGGAGGATAAGGAGGATGAAACTGTTGCTGACCGTCCTATCATATATGCTGGAACAGCTACTAACTATCTGGATGAAATTAGAGATTTTAGCACTCTCTTACAAAAGCCCTGAGTTGCTGGATCAGATAAGCAAAGGCAAGGACGACCATTGAGAAGCTTTTGTGTAATCCAGATCGACTAAAGCAAACAAAACCTAGTGATTATTTTTAAACAGAAACACAATGGAACTTTAGTTATAGTGTTTACTGTACACAATATGTATTATAATAAGCTATTCAAGATATTTTTAGTTACATGAACAAAAAGAGTGTAGTACAAAAAGTAAATGTAAATACAAATAATATATATGTGTTTAGCTCCAACCACAAGCCACACCTCCCCCTGAACACAGACCACCCCTCTTGAAAGACCACATAATTATAAAACTTTGAGGTGGTGGCACAAGAGAGGGACTACTCTATTTTTAAAACACAAATGATATGTGTCAATAAATAACACATCGATATAATGTTGGTATGACCTGTATTTGAAGCAAGGAATTGCTGGGATTGACTAACTCACATTTAAAAAAACTAAATAAGATAACTACATATTAATGCAAATATGTTTATTTGGCGAAGTATTGGACATAAATCTAGCCTAACTAAACTACCTGCTAGTGAAAAAATGTGTTTATTGAATTCGGTTTAGTGCAAATTATCTAGCATATTAGTCTACAAATTACAGGTATAGTATTTGAAGTCGATTGAGGAAAAACACTTCTGAAAGTTGCATTTTAACCGTTTGTAGCTATTTTATATGTTAGGATCCTCTTATAGTAAAAAAATAGATTTGCTAAGGATATATATGACTCAAATACGTCCCATTTGATGCCTTTTTAACACAAAAATGATATAAGTATCAATGAATAATATATCTATATGATGTTAATATTACTTGTGTTAGAAGTCATATTTGTGTAATTCGTAACACACAATTTATATAGGTATTAACAAATATGTAGCACTACAACCGTGAGTAGCTATTATAGATTTAGATAGAATCACTTCTATGTTATAAAACTAGATAAACTTCGGATAATTATGACCTAAATATATTTTTTTTTTGCCGTTTTAACACATAAATGATACAAGTATCAATAAATAGGTAGCATTACAACCGTGTGTAGCTATTTTAGAATTAGCTAGTGTAACCTCATAGGTAAAAAACTAGATAAGCTGAGAATATTCATGACTCTAATATGTCACTTTTGTTGCCTGCGTAACACACAAATGATATAAGTGTAAATAAATAGGTAGCATGACAACCGTGTTTAGCTTATTTAGAATTAGTTAGGGTCACCTGATAGTTAAGTAACTAGATACTTTGAAGATAATCATGACACAAATATGTCACCTTGGTTGCCTGCTTAACACACAAATGATATAAGTGTAAATCAATAGGTAAAGCTTACTCTGTGTGTACCTATTTTAGAGTCCGTTAGAATCACCGCATAGTTATAAAACTTGATAAGCGGAGGAGAATTAATACTCAAATATATTTTTTTGTTCCCTTTTTAACACTCATAGGATACATTTATCAATAAACTGATAGCATTATACCGTGTGTAACTATTTTAGAAGTATTTAGGGTAACCTCATACTTTTAATACTAGATAAGTTAAGGATAATTATGACTCAAATATATCCTTTTGTTATCTTATAAAACACACATATGATATAAGTATTAATAAATAGGTACTATTACAACTGTGCGTAGCTATATAACAATTGGTTAGGGTCACCTCATTGCAAAAAAATGATATAAATGTCAAGAATTAACATATTCATATGATGTCAGCAGGATATGTGTTGGTAGCTAGATGATGTTTGGTCGGACATACTCACATTAAAAAAATAGATACATAACTATCTATTAATGTCAACTTTTTCATTTTGCAAACTTTTGGATACAAATTTTTCCAAACTGAACCAAATCCTTAAGTATACATGTGCTTTTTGAAGTCTGTTTGATGCACATTATCGGTCCAAAAGTTACGTAGGTATATTGTTTGACAGCTATTGAGGAGAAGTATTTAAAAAGGTAGCATTACAACAAATAGAAGCTATTCTAGAATTAGCTTCAATTTGTTGTAATGCATTGATATGATGTTAGTATGACTTGTATTTGACATAGATGATCCTGGGTTTTACTTGGTCACATATTAAAAAACTAGATGACACTACTAAATATTAATGTAAACATGTTCATTTTACGAGCTTATGATTATAAATTGAGCCTACTTAAACTAATTTTTATTTCAAACATATGCTAATTGAATTCTGTAAGGTGCACATTATCTAGCATATCCGTCCATTAATTACGCAGGTACACCGTTTGTAACCTATCAATGAGAAACACTGAAGAATGTAGCATTACGACAGTATATTGCTTTTTTAGAATTTTTTACGCCTACATTAATTATTTAAAACCTATATAAGCTGAGAATAATCATGATTCAAATAAGTCCTTTTTGTAGCCTTTTTAACACAAGAAAAATATGTGTCAATAAACGACACATCTATAGGATGTTAGCATGACTTGTGTTTTAAGCAAGATGATGCTTGGATTAACTAACTCACAGTTAAGAAAACTAGAAAACATAACTTAATAATAATGTAAACGTGTTCATTTTTGATGTTTCGGACATAAACCCTGCCTAACTGATATAACTCCTAGTGCAAATGTGTTTATTGAAGTCTGTTTGATGCAAATTATATAGCACATTAGCCCAGAAATGACAGGTATAGTGTTTGAAGCAAATTGAGGAGAAACATTTCTGAAGGTAGTAGCTATATTAAAATTTGTGATGATCACCTTATAGTTAAAAAGTAGATAATCTGAGGATAATCATGACTCAAATACGTCTCATTTGTTACCTTTATAACACACGAATGATATATGTGTCAAGGAATAACACATCTCTATCATATTAGTATGACTTGTGTTTGAAGCAAGACGTTCCCGGGATGGTCTGACTCACTTTTAAGAAACAAGATAACATAACTAAACATTAATGTAAATATGTTCATTTTGCAAAGTTTTGGATATAAATCTAGCCTAACTTTATTAATTACTAGCGCAAATATGCATTTATTGAAGTCTGTTTGATGCACATTATCTAGTACATTAGTCAAGAAATTACGCAGGTATAGTGTTTGTATGCAATTGAGGAGAAAACATTTATGAACGTAGCATAACAACAATGTGTTGCTATTTTATAACTTGTTACGCCTCACCTCATTGTTAAAAAATAGATAATAATGACCTTTGTATGTATGTCCTGTTAGTTAACCTTTTAACACACAAATGATATGTGTAAATAAATAACACATCTATATGATGCTAGTATGACTTGTGTATGAAGCAAGATGATGCTGAAATCGACTAACTCTCATTTTAAAAAACTTGATGACATAACAAAACATTATTGTAAGTATTTTTATATTACGACCTTTTAAATATAAATCTAACAAAACTGAACTAAATCCTAGTGCAAATATGAGTTTTTTAAAGTCTGTTCGATGCAAATTATCTAGATTAATGGTCCATAAATGACAGGTACGGTGTTTGAAGCCAATTGAGGAGAAACCTTTCTGAAGGTAGAATTACAATCGTGTGTAGCTATTTTTGGATTTATTGGGATCATTTTTTACCTCTATAACACACAAATGAAAAATGTGTCAATAAATAACACATCTATATGATGTTAGTATGACTTGTGTTTGAAACAAGAAGTTGCCGGGATGGATTAACTCAAATTTAAAAAAACTAGATAACATAACTGAACATTAATGTAAATATGTTTGTTTTTCAACGTTTTGGACAAAAGTCTAGATTAACTGAATTAATTACTAGTGCAAAATGTGCTTATTGAATTCTGTTTGATGCACATTATCTAGCATATTAGTCCTGAAAGTACGTAGGTATAGTGTTTGTAGGCAATTGAGGAGAAACATTTATGAAGGTAGCACTACAACTATTGGAAGCTATTTTAGAATTTTTTTTGCTCACCTCGTTGTAAAAAACTAGATAAGCTGAGGATAATTATTATTCAAATACGTCCTTTTTGTAGCCGTTTTAACACAAGAATGATATAAGTGTCAATAGATAACACATCTATATGATGTTTGTATGACTTGTTTTTGAAGCAACATTATGCTGGGTTTGACTAACTAACATTCAAAAAAACTAGATGACATAACTAAATATTAATCTAAATATGTTCATTTTGCGACTATTTTGATAAAAATCTAGCCTAATTGAACTATATCCTAATGCAAATATGTGCTTATTTAAGTGTGTTTGGTGCACATTATCTACCATATTTGTCCAGAAATTTACGCAGGTATAGTGCTTGTAGCCAATTAAGGAGAAACATTTCTGAAGGTAGCATTATAACCGGGTATAGCTATTTTAGAATTTTTTAGGGTCACCTTATAGTATATAAGGTGAGGATAATCATGACTCAAATATGTCCTTTTGTTGCCTTCCTAACACACAAATGATATGTGTCCATGATTAACACATGTATATGATTTTAATATGACTTGTGTTTGAAGCAAGATGATGCTGGGTTGGACTAACTCACTTTTAATAAACTAGATGACATAACTAAATATTAATATGTTCATTTTGGGACCTTTTAGACATAAATCTAGCCTAACTGAACTAAATCCTTGTGCAAATATGAGCTTATTGAAGTCTGTGCATATAGAAGTCTGTTTGATGCACATTATCTGGCATATTTGTTCAGAAATTACGCAGGTATAGTGTTTGTAGCCGATTGAGGAAAAACATTTCTGAAGGTAGCATTACAACCGTGTCTAGCTATTTTAGACTTTGTTAGGATCACCTTATAGATAAAAAGTAGTTAAGCTAAGGATAATCATTATTCAAATAGGTCCTTTCTGTTGCCTTTTTAACACACTCATGTTCGTCACTTCCCTTTTCAATTTTTTCTTATCTTATGCAACTGCAAAGAAGCGGTAAAGGCATATTTTACACAGTTTTTACCATGACTAAACGCGGTTCAGTGCATACAAGGCGACCATTGCCATTCGCTAGCGAGCCACTAAACAGACAGTTTACCGCAAAGTTCGATTGTGGGCGTATCTGGCTCGAGCTTGCGTGTTTTGCGGTTGTACGGACGGTGTGTAGGTTGACAGCGCACACGGTACATAGCTGACTAGTGTGAGCAATTTGTGGTCACTTGCGAAGATATAACTGCAGTGCATTTAGTAAAGGCAAGAACATGCATATTGCAAATAACACAAATTACTCCATTTACCGCTTTCCTGCAGTATAGTCCCATCATAGACGAGAGCGCCCCATTTTTGCGTCGCTATTTCATCGTTTCTGTAGAGTAGTGTGTAAATAGAGACCATAGACAGTGAGTTTTCCGCATCCCATTCTGTTGTAACATAGAACATCATCGCCAGACGTAGATAACATAGAAGTGAGTTAGTGAAACGCGGCAAACATACAGGTACAATTGACTGTAAAGGTTACAGAGATGTTTCAGCAAATAATGATGGTAATACAGTGGAACCTACATATAACGGACACCATGGGAGAGAGCAATTTGTCCACCAAATAGTGGTGTCCATTTAATAGAAATAGACCATTTCAACATCATTAAACGTAAGCAAAACAGTACGCAAAACAATTCGGATTTTTGCATAATAGAAGACGCAGGCGCTACTTATGCTCAAGCATGACTTTCACGCGCAGAAAGATCGACGCAGTCACGTACATATCCCAGTCAACTCTGCAGACTATGG
>JAODVQ020403469.1:0-11051 GCA_025400075.2 Phenganax stokvisi | reverse complement strand
AGCAAACACTCTCATACTTTCGGCCATCTTGGACCACGCTTTTTGACACCAAGCCAGCAGTCCAGATGTATATATGTCAGTGATGGCATCTGCTTGACTAATCGAATACGAGATGAGCCAGCGAGAGGTAGTTGCAGCGGAATCTAAACCTGGCCTTCGCTAATATAAAACTAAGTTATTTTTGATCAACCTGTTCTAGTTGTTCCACCAGGAATTAATGAAACTATAAAACAAGCTAGTCCTCCTAAGATCATGTGTAGAATCACGGTCTTTTTACGTCCAATCCTGAAGTACAAAATATGGATAAGTTTCGAATAAGAGGAAGTTAACATCATTTTCTCATAATACTTGCTAGTTCACCACCATATCTGGCGTCCAACAGTATTTCGTGAAACCTGTCTGTTTTAAAACATTTAGCATTTACCTTCGGCAGTTGTCAATGACAACAAGATTAGCTGGGACTTCAATAAGACTTGTCAGCATGTAGTTTAAATACATACTGCCACCCAGGTCACTAGCGCCATATGAAGCACCATAGTAAACCATGCCATTTGTGAACCTAAATAAAATTAAGCAGGTTCTTTTGACGAGTTCACTTGCTTTTGTGTACAACAAATTAGTTTTCTTTGAAAAGCTTTGTACATGACAAAACCACGAAGCCAAAGTAAAAAAATTCCGAAAGAATACAATATATCATTCAGAACAAGACGCAGAATGATGCTGTAAATTTTTGACTTTATTCTAAAAGCCATCTTCATTTTGTGTGAAGATGACTTTTGAATAAAGACGAAAATTTACAGACTCAATCTGCGTCTCGTGTCTCAATCAAGATGTCTTGCATTTTGGAAATTTTTTTTCCTTCACTCTTTTAAAGTGTCGGCTAGTCATGGCATTTTAGAATACAAAACTGCTGAGGACAATAAGCTATTGGGCATTACCAAGCAAAGCATTGTACAAGAATGCCAAGTGCCAACTTCCAAGTTGAGAAAAGTGCAAAACAACTGAGATTTTTTGTAGACGTTGGAGGTATCTTGAGCATTTCGTCAGGGTACTCTTTCTTGTTAACCCTAGCAATCTCGCGTAAACAATTATCAGCTTTCTCCATCTTACCATGAGTCATGTACCAGCGTATTGACTCGGGAGTGAATCTGAGCACAAAAAAATTTCAAAGATTAATTGCTGGTGATAAATTAGTTGATTATTAATAACGTTGGTTGATTATCGATCATATCCGTTGACAATTAATAAAAGCATTAATTCTTGATCATATTTCGTGATTATTAATATCGATTGGTTATTGATGATATTGAATATTGATATTGGTTAATGATGTTGCTTGAGTATTGATTATACTATTTGATTAGCGATTATATTTGTTGATTATTGATAAGTTTAACTATGGCGTTGTCAAACAAACTCACTTCCAAAACACGAGAACAAAAATCCAAGGTGCAGTGCATAGTATCATTAGTGTTCGCCATGTCCTCACCAGGAATGCCATCAAAGCCAGACATAGTAACACAATACTGAAGGAGAACCACATGACGCTTTGGGACAGCGGACGATAGTGCGGGCCCACAAATTCACCGGACAAAATGAAGAGAGGAAAATACACTCCATAGATTACGGAACCAACGACGAAACGGGAGATTAAGAACTGCCAATATTTTGTAGCGAACGCCGAAGCGAAGCCGACTATTACTATAAGTAGCACACTGGGGTAGAGTGTCACTAAACGACCGTAGCGATCTGCGATTATACCCAAAGGGATTGTTACAATTGCTTTGCCAATGTAGACCATAGATTTAGCTAGCCAACCATAGACTGCGTCACCACAAACTAAGTCAAACTGAAATAGATTAAAAAGGTGAGAGTTTATCGCTGACTTAAAGCTTTGAAGTAGATTACAAGTCGTTTTTATGGAAATACTTAAATATTGATTCTAATAAATCTTAGATCATCGTCGATATCTTACCCAATTCATTGTCGGTGATAGCTAATTGATGAGTGAAATGTTTTGTCTATTCGTAATCATTTTCTACTTCATTGTTCATTGACAATATATCGAAAAACATCGCCGGTGAATTTCAATGTATGAAAACCAAACCATTGCAGCAGAAAAACTTTTTAATTTTTTGAAGTTCGTTTAGTTGCTAACCTCGCTAATGATAGAATCGTCAGGCCCTTCATATTTTGCAAATTCCCATTCACTTCTGTTTATCTTGCATCGAAAATCATAATTATCATCACCAGCTACAAATGTTCCGTTGAGTTTACACACCGTACTGTTCTCAACACACTGCCACGGGGCTTCGGCGCCGATAAAAAACATGTTGAGAAGATGAAACGTCGGAGGAAACATGATGAAGGCAAACATCGTGAGTCGTGAGATTTGGAAACGACCCATTTGCCCAATCTGCTCCAGAATTTCGTCCACAGTTTTACCCATAACTATATAACATGAACGAGAAAGTTTTCCAACATATGACAAATTAAATGCTATACGACTGAAGCTTATTCTTCGGCCCGACTCCAGCTGCCTGTATTAACGGTAATAAATTGTACTGTTGCTCTTTAATAGTTCGGATGCGCGTTGCGTTGTATTTAGCGACAAGGGCAAAGATCAGCCTTGTCTGGCACCGACTGTGAGCGCAATTTTAATGAACAGTTATATGGCTAACAAAGAAGCCCTAGAGCGAGTATAGAGACTGTGGTAAAGTTTTAAGAACAACATACCTAAAGTTTATAGTTTTGAATCAGAATCACACTCTCTCCTTCTATAGCATATGCTGCTTGTTGCAATAAGTCGAAGGTAAGATTAAATTTCATACCCAATTCGTCGTCAGCTTTCATCAAATTTTCGCATGTGCATTTGCATGTGAAAATTCTGTATTTATTATTCGAATATTTGTTTTTCTTAACACTCCACTGAATTTCAAATTGAATAAAATTTAAATTTAATAAAATTTTAAAATTAGCTCCTTTTTACTTGCAAAGTACAGCGTTTCGCCCAGTTTTGACCGTAATTCTCGTTTACATGTCTTAAATTCGTTTACCTGGTTGTAAAAAATGTTACAATCACAAACGTCATGCAGGCAATTATGTTGTGATCAATGGTTGTGATATATAACAAAGAATTGAAAATTACAACGAATTGTGCTGTAGTTCACCGCTCCTATCCTCGTAAAATGTACTTACGATATTGCTCTATTGCTCACTTACTTTCAAGTTTGATTTACGAAGCACGTACGACGCTCTTTGGGCAGCTGCTACGGTGTTCTTGGTCTATTGCCTGTAGCTGTGGGTGAGTAACTTTTATTTGCGATTTGAATTGCAAATACCCGTATTTGTGCCTTTGTGCTGGATCACTGCAAGGTTCTTTGAATACTGTTCATTTCAAATTTCATGCACTTGAATTTAGAATAAACAGCACAATAATATGCGATATTGAATCTTCAATGCTCACTGTGTAGTAGAGTAAGTGAACTTATTTATGCTGCTGTCCAAAAATTTGGTGGACAGGGTGACCTTGCCCCCAACTTGCAGAGGCGAGTTTACACCTTCCGATTTAAACACTTGCGTATCAGCTGGTATAACTTTTCAACCGAACTGGTAACCCTGCTCGAAATCATGTTGGTTCTCATATATCGCCGATGCCGGCGGCCCTCTTGGTATTTGATCACTGGATACGAAAATTATCAGAGCTAGACAAAAGAGTTTAAGCATCAGCGACCAAGGACAATGAATGTCGCCGATCATCGGCAGCTTATGAGAACCATGCAGGCTTTCAATTAATCTCTCTGCAGTATATCAGCTTTATCTGAAAGGAGGATTTAATATGGATGCAATATTTTGTCCCCGGTCCAATGATCATTGACCGAAGCCAAAGCCGGCGAAACCTATTTTAATTATTCATCGGCAATGTATTACTGATTTCATTGTCAGTGTTCATTAATGAGTGTTATCTAATGAAAATCGTTTTCTTCATTGATTACTGACAAAAGAGCGGAGAAAACCGCCGACGAAATCAAATGCGGGGTCATCACCAGCTCTATTGTCTGTGATTATTGCTTGTATTTATTTTACATTTCCTACTATGTATATCACTATATCAGGTTCACTTAATGACATCTTGCGCAATCGAAACTGCGTACAATTTTGATGCGATTTGGCCGCATACGGTTCCAGTTATATGACAAAAAGGCTGCTTACGCCAAGACTGCAAAATTATTCAAACGTGTAGCGAGATGAAAATTAGGTATACAATAATCGCACTTGTTGTACCCGATAAACAAGTTTATCGAAAGGAATAACTCTTTTTGCACAAACCTTTGTTAGCTTGGCTTAGTTCAATGCTTTGGCCTGGTGGTCCTGGGCTGCTACATACTTTATTTTTCACCATTTTAAAGCTACAATAATAACTAGCTTATGCTCCACAATTTTCTGGGGTTCTTTTTTGATATTCGATATGTTACTATCTTACTAAGAATGTACTTCAATGACGATTGAAACCAGTAATGCACAGTTGACGTTTACCAGAAAAACTGGTTATTACGAATGGCTATCTCACAAGAGCTCAAACAAACTGTTATCAAGTCAGTCGGGAAGATTTAAATATTATGTTTTATCAGCTTTGATCCATAACCATGATCTAACCTGAGCCTTGCAGCTTGAAATTTTTCCAGCCCGGACTCGCAGAAACTGAATTTCCATCGGTATTGAATACTGAAGAGGTTAAGATTTCGCAATTTTTTGTAACGTGTACAAGTAGCTTGATTTTTCGTGTTGATTTTCTGCAATATGTGTGCGTCTAAATAAATTAACTTCTATTGCCTTTTGTAGAAAACTATAGCCTGCAATCAGGCCTGGTCTGCAATAAATTGGAAGAAAATGTGGAAATAAACGTGAAGAAGTCTGCCAGATATTTTGATTAAAAATAACACTACCCGCAGCCCTCCACGCAAAATAGCGGTATCTTAACGTCTCTACTGTTACTAACTACGAAATTATTCCAACGGCACCAGACAATTTCTTTTTTACTGACGTTTGCCTTTTCGCTAAAGTTTTTTCATTTATACACAAAACAACCTGGAAATTATTTAAATGCCTTCGCTGAAATGTTTAATTTTGGAACCAAACACTGGTAGTCTTCTTTTTTTCTTCTTGGTCGCAAGGGTCAGTGATGCTTTGACAGATTTTGGTCATCTTCGACTGGAAGAGAAACTGATGTAAAAGCTGAGACATATATTAATATTTATTGTATCAAGTCATATTTGAGACATTATATTAATGCATCAATATATATCTATGGTATATATTATGAAATGTATCAAATTATATTTGAGACGTATATTGATACATGATGTGTCAAATTGTAATCCAAATTGTAGTCAATCTTTCAAAAGGCCACGACAACTGAATCCGTTGCGAGTAGATCGGAAGATGTAATTGAATCAGACCAAGCCGATTTCTAACAAAAGTAGTTTTCAACGAAAAAGAGCCAATCCCTAAACTAGCGTAATATTTTACACAAGAAAAGAAGCAATCGACAAAAGAAATAGCAGACTCGTTTTAGATTTTCCGTAGATTATCGTAAACCGGTTTTTATCAGTTGTCATGGTAACAACGCTAGTGAGCCCACTGTAGTCGAGTCGCTGACCGTTAATTAGTTGCCACGGTAACGATGCCTTTTAAAATCAATTTACAATAGTGAAGTGCTCAAAAATGGGCGAAGATAAAGAAGAATTATCAAACACCTACGAACTTATAGAAGCTAGGAATTATCTGCAGAAGAAAGATGGAGCTACTAATTCTTCGTTGTAAGTTTTTGATTTCTCCAGCTGAATAAACGCTAAATTTTTTGAGTGGGACATTTCGACTGGTGTGTTTTTATATTTTAGTTGTGCTTCTATTTTAAAGGTATGAACATTTTAGCAAAGTACTGTCGACATTGTTAGACGAACGTCCTGAAAATGCTGTTGGTTTGTAAATTTATTGTGTTGTATAAAATTTATGTACTTTTTGTTTTATATTTTCATAACACTTTTATACGTGACTTGCAAGTTCTAGGGTAATGTTTGTCGAAAGCTTACAATGTGTCACTCTTGTCTAGGTATATTTGAAGATATCAGTGCAGAGTGCAAGGAGACTGCTGCTCAACCCACTGACCAGGGCAATTTTGATGCCAGTGTTCAGGTACAAGACTAAGTTTGCGTCAAGTTGCTTTGGCAACTTTATCTCCGGCTGGAGTGATCAGGCAGAGATAAAGTCTCCAATAATCTGACTTCTAAATTCATAAAACATAATGCAAAATTAGACCATTATTAGTCAGGCAGACAGAAAAATAATGAATGAACAGTGTACAATTAGCAATAAAACAGTATACAATTTCTGATATACAATTAGAAATATTTAATCTCAAATCTATAATTATTTTATCCAGAAAAATGCAAAAGAGAGTACTAGAGAGACAGATGTGATGATGCTATCCACAGCCATTCTTACTAAAAGTCTTTTTGAGGTATTTAACTGCATTCTAGATCTGTCTCAACATTGTAGATAAAAGATAAGAGCCATCTTTTATGAAGTAAAATGATTGGACATAAATTGGTTACATTGCTCTACTTGACCCAACAACAACTTTGTTTGCATTTTCACAGAGAGATCCTGACAAAGACGAAGTTGAAAATGATGAAGAATTAGAAACTGCGCTACCGAATTTGATGGATTTGCATTTTTATTTTGAACAAGCATCTGTTGCATTATCCCAAGATGAAATGTTCAAAATATGGCTGTCCTTAAAAACTCTTGTTGACTCCAAACCACTTCAGACTGTTAGATTTTGGGGTAAATTCTCTTCTCTGTTTCAATCATTTAATACGATCTTTTTCAAACAATGGCATTTCAACTTAATTCTATTGGTTCTTTTTAAACTGTATTTTCAACTCCCAAACAATTCATCTGTAGTCTTTATCAAACGTTTTACTTTGCAGGTAAAATATTTGGTTTAGAGAATAATTATTATATAGCTGAGGTTGATTATCGTGAGGGAGGACTAGAAGAAGAAGAAGACGAAGAAATGGTAAATTTTATCTTACAGCAACACCGTGCCATAAAAGTGCTGTAATGTCAAAGATATTTATCTTGAAATGCTTTTTTTCATCCTTTTAGAGAGCAAGAGAAGAGGAGGAAGGATTAAAAGAAAAAGAGGAAGAAAAAAACGATGGTTTGTGTTGATATGTCAAGTTTGTTCTTTATGAAATATTTCCTTTATCTGCTTTGCTCTTTGCGCTTTGTCGTGATTGGCAATGGACCAGCACAAACTTCACCAGCATGGTAGATTGACATTCAATTTCCAAAGTATATCTCCCACACTCATTTGTTTTTTGTCAGTATTTGTTTTGAAATGGTTTACTGCTAAATTTTCTCCGTGAACAGTTTTCTCGTTTTTAAACATGCATAATTTCAGATGAGGATAAAGAAGATGATGAAGACGAGGACCTCACCCCCAAGCCAAAGTGGGTTCCACCCCCCGTGATTCCAAAAGAAGAGTACAGAACTGGAACGAATAAATACATCTATTTCGCTACGACTACTTGTGAGTATTAAGCCTGTTTTCCACTAGGCAGAATTTTCTGCAGGGAAAATAAATCTACCAAACCGATTGGCTAGCAATATATTTCGCAGCGAAGCGAACCAACCGCGTTGTTTGATTTATTTTTCTCACGAAAAATTCCGCTTAGTGGAAAAGAGGCTTTAGTGAGCTTTCTTTATCTATGTAAATACTTCTGTAAACATTTTTACTAACTTAGATTTCCTTTTACATAACTTTTTTCGCCGTTGTAAAACTTAATTTAATTCACATGAAGTTTATTATCATGGCGTGAGGTTTAAGAACTGATTCATCTATCTACCTAACGATTTATAAGAGCAAGCAAATTAAACTTATTCTCAATTGTTTTTGCATTTGCTATCACGTACGATGCAAAGACAGTTTTTTACAGCAAATTATCACATCTGAAGTCGTCCTGTGAAGCCCATAGTTAATTTTGTAGGTCAAAACAAAAACAAACTTTAAATGTATTCTTCAATTTTCTCTTCTAGACGCGAGTGACTGGATCAAACTACCTCATGTTACGCCTGCGGAAATCGTGGCTGCTAGACAGATTAAAAAATTCTTCACTGGGAGACTTGATGCTCCGGTATGTTGTGCCTTTGTTCTCTTGTTCGTTACAAGTTTATGAGAAAAAGCAGCAGTATATCAACAGGTGTTTCGTTGTAATAATCGAAATATTAGAGCAAAAAAAAGTCATTTCTACATCAGAGACACCTGTGTTATAAAATTTGAAAAGTTTGTGTTATAAAGGCGCCTCGGTGATATTTTTCAAAGTTCCCAGTCATGTCCCTATAACCTTCTCAAATTTGTCCCAAGCATAGATGATCGATATAGTAGTCAAAAGGGCATGTTTTAAATCTTAAAATGATATTCTACATTGGCTACTTGGTTTTAAGGTCGTGAGCTATCCTCCATTTCCTGGTAACGAGGCGAATTTACTCCGTGCTCAGATTGCTCGCATCACGGCTGGCACCCACATCAGTCCTGCGGGATACTACGCTTTCGAAGATGAAGAGGAAGAGGAGGAAGAAGAAGGTTGGTAACTAGTTAGTGCGTCTTGCTACTCAATGGGTTAACACAGGGAAGGTGGTGAGTAGTTTAGCTAGTCCGTTACGGAGCGAGAATTACACTCACCCTGACGAGAGAAATTGTCTGACATTAAAACTGCGTTCAAGATGCTATTTTCTTACGACTCGCTATGTAATTCTACTCTTGAGTGATAGAAAATTGTCAAACGTGAGCCTTCATTACACCCCGCTAATGTTTTATATGAGGTTATCAACACATATTCTGCATTTTTCGCGACTTACCATCTTTCTTGAGTAGAACTGCATAGCAAGTTGCACGATAATTTGCATCGTGTAACATGTCCTTTAGGCAGTGATGGAGCATTGAAGCACATTATCACTCAGTAGGTTAGAATCTATTGGTTTGACAATAGAGCTTCGAGTGTAATTTTAGTATTCGACCTTTTTAAGGAGTTTTCATCTGTTTTATAGTTCGTGAGACGTACGTAATTAACCCAGAATTTGACGGTGTCAACCCGCGAGAGTTGATGGACACCTCAGTTAACAGTTGGGTACATCATTGTATGAATATTTTGCCCCAGGTGAGTATTGTATAAATTAGTACAATTATGCGGTCTAGTGGTTTTCACTAGGCGCCATTTTGAAACAGTAGATTGTGGTCAAATCGCAGTTTTCTTGAGCAAACGATGTTAGTCATTTTCATGATATGTGTAATCTTTTGTATGTGATGAAAACAGATAAATGAGAATAAGTATGATTTCCTTGCTTTCTCTCGTATCAGATCGTTCTCAATCTCCCACGCAGGGTCGTTGTCTCTGGCACAATCCTGTAATGAAAAACGAAGATGATTTTGATGATGACGAGGCTGAGGTGGACGAGGAAGACAACGAGGAACCTCGGCCCGAGTCTGGACCTCCTTTATTAGCCTCCGTCAATGAAGATGATGGTTAGTTAGTTTAGTGAAGACATATTCAATGGAAATACGGTTTGGAGATTGAGCCAAAGTATTTCCATTGAATAACATACTGCCCTCTTTCAACCTTTTAGTTTTCAATATTCATTTCCACTACTGTCTTTTATACGTTTCTTGCAGATGTAAATGGCATGCCAGCATGGACGCCGTATCTTTCTTCAAATTTTCTCCCCCAATATGCTGTGGTTGCAATGAGATCAAACCGATGGCCTGGTGCCTACGCTTTTGCTCATGGCACGTAAGTAGATTTTAATTCATTTGAATTTGCAGGTGAAACTGCGAACAGATGAAACTCACAACTCATGGTAGCTAGTGAGATTTTCGATATTCCAATTCTCACTTGATAAATTTTTCATCTCAGAAAATTTGAAAATATTTACATTGGCTGGGGTCAGAAGTACAGCCCACATGGGTACACACCCGCCCCTCTACCCCCGGTGATGAAAGAATACCCGCTGGGCCCAGAGATCACGGAAATTGATGATCCCACGGTTGAGGAAGAACTCGCCGCCAAAGCGGCACAAGAGGAGCCTGAGGGCGAGGGTGAAGATGGCGATGATGTCGATGACGATGAAGATGATTGATACGCATGCGCTGGAGTAGTCGTGTTGTAAAACTTGTAAATAGTTGTGCTAAGGTTCCGTAGTATGCTACGCATTTCTGGAGGTAGTTGTGCAAATCACAAATCTAGCGGAAAATATAGCTTCCGGAATGTACCCAAGCAATCGGTACGTGTACAAAATGGCACAAGTATTTTTTCAAGTACTTGCATGTTTGACTGCATGAGTATTTCAGTTACTTCATATTGAAATCTTTTCGAAAGGTAAGTTTACAATTCAAAGAGGATTGATCGAAGACTTATCAAAGATGCTCGCACTCTTAGATGAAAATTTTCGGATTACTTTGGCTAACTTTTGCTTGTATGAAACTGTCTAATATTCTCATTCTCAGTTTTTCTTGTTTTTGCGTCTACCTTTCTTGTAAATTTCTACTAGAACAGATGTGGGCCGGCAAAAACTTTGCGTTAATCCATCGAGCAATCTCGTTCCTGAGCTGATAATATTTTTGGTCTCGTGCACTAAATTGGATCGAACCCACGCCCAGTGAAGCCAGCAGTCCAGATGTATATACGTCTGTGATCGAACGGCAACAATTCTCGCCTGCATTCTGGGCAGTACATAGCCCGCAGACAGGCATTCGCGGTACGGAAATTGGGTACGAAAATGTCAAAACGAAAAACTTCTCTTTTTATCGATATTTTGACTCGGAAAACGTGTCCTTTTTTTCCATACGAAAGAAAGACAAAGCTATTATAGACTAGTTGGCAAAATAATTGTTTATTCGCCCACAGGAGAAGTAAGAGAGTTTAAAAAGATAATCCTCCCCGGCGGGGAATCGAACCCCGGTCTCCCGCGTGACAGGCGGGGATACTCAC
>JAODVQ020403366.1:0-11052 GCA_025400075.2 Phenganax stokvisi | reverse complement strand
CACCATCCCTATATTGGAAATTATTCAATTCAAGGAATTTTTAATTTACTTGTCTTTAAATCAAATGAGAGTACTGCACACATTATAAATTGCTTATTATTATGTCCAAAGCTCATACTACACTAATAATTATTTCTGATTGAGTGACCCAACCTGTAATGATACCCTTAAATAGCTGTGGTGTTATTACCTAGAAAATGTGATGCTTCATACCAACAATTCACTAAATAATTCCCGATATGAAATTAATTACCTGGTTTTATGGTATATCTACAAGAAGGATACAGTTTATGATGCTTCTAGAGTAGTAATGATATTTTAATATTTACAAGGTTAAAAATTGAGCCAGTCATTCAGAAGTTCTGTGATTGATGAAACACTTGCATGAATTATAAGCTTTATGAACCAATGAGCCTTGAGCAGCTACCTTGTGAGAGGCGTGTGGAGAGGGATTTACACTGGGGCGTCCTAACAATAATTGTATGCTGGGTTTAGCTCTGAATTTTGGCTAGTAATGACATTAAGGAAGGAGCACAGCAGGATTGATCCTCTACTCGTCAACACAGAGTTTCAATGTGACCCAGAGTGTCAAAACACCCCAATTCTTAAGGTTCACACAAGGCAAGGGCATGGTGTCTAGAAAAATAACCTCTCAACTGAAAGCACGGCACCTTAAGGGTACTCTCTTTTAACCTCAAGGGCTGTGTAAGAGAGATCTTGGCAGTCTCAAAGGCACACATTTTGGCTGCTCAACTAGAAGCTGCTCAACTAGAGGCTGATTACAAGATGCTGTGTATATTGAGACCAATAATTCACTGTAGAATGCCCCAAAACATAACCTGAGTTTGGAAATCTACACCCACCACGGTAACCAGTTGACCTGGATCAACTGCCATATCAAGCATGAAATGTGTCGCAAGTGGGGCCTACTTGTGCACAATATCTCGAGATACAAGTGAGAGGATTGCATAGTTCAATAATTCTCTTAGCGTCATAGGTGCAAGTCCCATCCAGAGCATTTTATTTTTCCTTTAGAATAAGAAGTTGTTCTGGATGTTTTGCATTTGCCTTGCTTTGCCTTGCTTCCTTGCATTGATTCATGCTTACCTTGGGGTTGAGAAAGAAATCCTCCATTAGCAACATTGTAGTAAGAGATTTGCCAGTCACATGGTGCTGCAATGAATAACAAACTACTACCATGAATACGCATGGTAAAGTTTTGTCACCTGACTTTCTAGTACAAAAGTAGTTAAAGCTCTCTGTGCACATTAGTAAATGGATATTGAGTTTTTCTGCTAATTGAACAACATAATCTAGTCTCCTGCAAGAGAAATAATTAGATTATTATAATCTCCTTAAGTGTCCACCAGGTGTTAGTAAGACTCATATTTCCAACTTGAATCTCTACGGCAAGGTCATCCCATGCACTGTCAGTCAGCCAGAGTCGTGCATAGTTGCCACCATTGGCAGCTAGTTTTCCAAAGTAGTCATCATATCCATATGTTCCTGTGTTTTGAAGGTATTGTTCCTGATGTTATAAGAATGGCAACAGGACTAACCTTGATTTTCACCAACCCAGCAAACATTTTCTCCAAGAGGGTAATAGGTACTATGCAGTAAAAGACTTAATGTTAAAATACCAGATATACATACGTAGCTACCCTTACCTTTCATTAGTAAACTGAAAGTGAATTCTATTACTTCCTAGATTTATGTATCCAGCTAATCCTTCCTATAATACAGTTCCCATTATATACAGCTGCACTTAAGGTAACTTACATCTGAGGCCTCAAAGGAATCAGTCTTCAAGAGAAACGTTCCACTAGAGTTTGTGATAGTGAAGGAAACATTATAGGTTCTAGCATGTTGTGGAGCATAGCGGATGCACCACTGAGGGGAACCATTTGGGGTGAGTTTTTCTGACCCACCAACATTTGATCGTTCAAAAGACTGATAGTAAAATCTGGACCATGATTGATCTATTAAGATTGCATTACGTAATACTAAGTAATATCTCACCCATCAATAGTCACAGTCCCAGTAGAACTGCTAAAGGTGCCTTGGGGCACAACCTGCATAGAAGCTGTAGTGAGAGGATATGTAGATGGCTCAAGCAATATAGCATATTAAACCTCAGAGTAATTGAAGGGATTTCGATACACAGGCAGACCTGCTTCCACGCAAGTTTCGTACCTTCCGTATACTGGGGTATCTTGCGCATGAACAGTAGTTACCAGCACCAACAAAATAATATTCAGAACCTCCATCTAGCTGCCTTTCAACCTCCGAGCTAAGTCGCACCCACGTGCATGATGAGTTCAAGGGTCATATGATGTCTACCTTCATGCTTTTTATTCTGATTATTTTTCTAACCGTTATCCTATTGATTCTCGGTGTATTTGTGCATGCTGGATACTTTTCTGATGTGAGAATCCGTACGTCATTTCCAGCGTCCATTCCACGGCGTTTTGCCTACACTGTCCACCGAGGACCGTACAGAAACGTTCATGTCCCCCTAGGAGAAATTGCAACCTTTGCGCCCAAACTGAGGAAATTTTGCGTGTTTTATGATGACCCAAAGAAGGTATGGATATAAACTTCACACGACGCAAGTGACCTAATAATTACTGTTAGGTGCCAGAGAATGAGCTAAGATGGATTGTTGGATGTGAACTGATGGAGTCTTCAAAGTTAGAGGTATCACTGAAGGAAAAGGGCCACTCTGTGTTCACATTCCCTGAGTGTACCAGAGCTGTTATTACTGAATTTCCTGATCGCAATTTGCTTTCATGCATGATTGCTCCGAGGATTGTGTATCCTGCATTGAGTAGATACTTCGAGGTTAGTTCTATATATACAGTAGAGAGAGCGATCAATGGTCGGCCGTCAGGAATAGTCGGACACCCTTGCCGAGAAAACAGGACAGCTGAGGCGAGGTATAGGGGAATATTTTGATAGATACAATCTTCAACACTGCAAGATACTAGAATTTGACCAGAATCCATGCCTCTCTTGAGGAGCAGTGAGTGTTTAAAGTCTGTGTCCGAACATATGTGTGATTGGACAAAATAATGAATCGTCAGACGCCTTCCGTTGCATAGGCACGCAGACCTTAACAAGTAAAGCAATAATACCAGTGTGTACCTTAATTTTCCTGCTAGCTCTGGAGCACCTAGCTGTTAACATTTGCTACTGCTATTTTTTCTACAAGGCCAAATAATGTGGTAAGGTCACGCCCACAGTGATCGGATGCTTATGGTAGCTATGTATATTTGGCTGTATCAGTGGTGAAAAACGCTAAAAGGCTGGAATTTGTCCAGTTTGTATCAGATCTATAGAAATATTACTTCCTTTTTATCATTGTAATCCTAAGAAGTAACCCTGTACCCAGAGATTTTGGCGCTTAGTTGCTTAAAGGTTTATTTCCGTAAGTTATGCAGTGGACTCTTTCTTTTACATAGAGAAAACTGTATTTTTCGTAGAATTTGGGTATCTCATGATTATGTAATATAGGAAAGTCAAGAAATGGCTACTCTGATGTCCTTTAAAACGTCCGACGATTCATTATTTTGTCCGATCACACATATCTTCAGACATAGACTTTAAACGCTCACCACTCCACCAGAGACATGGATGCTGGTCAAATTCTAGTATATTGTAGTGCTGAAGATTATCTATCAAATTATTCCCCTATACGTACCTTGGCCTTAGCCGTCCTCTTTCTCTGCAAGGGTGTCCGACTATTACTGATGGCCGACCATTGATCTCTCTCTAGGCCTGAGCCTAATGTGCTTCAAATTTCATCTCTATTTCTTTCTGGAATTTCTATTAAAACCCCCCTATTTTGCTGATGGATCTATCCATTTTGCTTGTGAAATTTCTCAGACATCCCAGACTACTACAAGCCATTAGCTATATAGCTATATTTGATTTGTAATGAGAGGTTATGTGCAAATCATGACAGATGAACTGGGAGAGCAGAGTTTCGTTAGTAGAGCATGATGGTCCAGCATCACATTCACTTTCATTAGCATGCATGCATTATGTGGTTGCTAGATGTGAGTGCTGACGGAAGAAGTGAGTCTATTAATTGTAGCTATTAATACGCATGCACAAAGCAAAATAGGCGCCTATTTTTACTATTAGAAAAAACACAATTTAATGGTTGCGCAGGGGCTATGGGAGACTCTAAGTCTGTCTTCGGTTACTATAATAATAAATACCACATACTGAACTGCACCTAATCTGCCGGCAGAATAATACGAAAAAAGGCACCCTTCAGCAGCAGGCATAACAAAGGTCACGTATTGTGTGAGGACAGGGAGAGTCTGGGAGCAGGGCTAAAGATCAATTAATAAACATGTTTGGGCAAAAGATATACTTGGCATTAACGATAGTCACAACAAATGACTGAGATTAATTGGCCAGGACCTGTTCTTGCAGTGAATTCTCATTTTCTAGCACTCCGGATGAGTGTTATTGCTGCTATTAGTATCCTACAGTGACTAACCCAACCACCTTTAGCATGGACTGATACACTGTCATTTTATTCTCCAGAGCCTGCTGTAAGGTGCTCAAAGAATTAATATGCATCGATCATTACAAGATTTACTTAATGATAAGAAAAAAGTATAATTGTGGCCAGAAGTGGCTGAATTTGCTGAGAGATGACAATCCGATTCAACAGAGCATGCACGCTCGCACACACTATGCACTAGTCAACCACAACTATAGGTCCTTTAATTTGGTGTGCTCAAGTGACTGGTATAGTTGCATATTAGAGTCAGTGATCAAAGGTCGGCTGTCATCAATAGTCGGACACCATTGCAGAGAAAACAGGAATACTGAGGCAGGATCTAGTTATATATTCTTATAGAGGACCTTTAACAGTAATGAAAAATAAAATAAGACCAGTATCCAAGCCTCCTGCAGGGATCGGTAAGCGTCGGCGTCCAGACTCATGTGGTCAGACAAAATAATCAATTGTCGGACACATTGTATTATTCCTACATGCAGCTCCAAACGAGTAAAGTAATAATACCAGTGTAAAGCTTAACCTTCCCGCTAGCTCTAGATTACTGAGCCGTTCATGTTCGCTATAGTTAATTTTGGCTACGAAGCTGCCAAACGGCGAGGTCGCACCCTCAAAGGTCGTACGCGTATAATACCATAATTGTTAATTTTCACCTATAATTCCGGATGATATAGTGTTTGAACTATGTGAATTAGTTTTTTCATAGATTTGGCTATTTAGTATGCTCTGAAAAGACTTAAATACTACGTTTAGACATAAAGTAAGTGTTTTATGTGCAAAGCCCTTACTTCACGGCGTAACTATATCGCTACTTTTGATGCGAACCGTTAAGTACAGCCCATTTTGGTCTTCTTTACTACTGTTACAGGCTAATATAGCTAATATAAGTATCAGACCTTCGAGGGCGCGACCTCGCCGTTTAGCTCCCTCTTAGCCAAAATTAACAGTAGAAACATGAACAGTTGAGTGATCTAGAGCTTAGCAGGAAGGTTGAGCTATACACTGGAATTATTACTTCACTCGTTTGGGTCTGCATGTAGGAATAATACAATGCATCCAACGATAGATTATTAATTTGTCCGACCACATGAGTCTTCGGACGCCGACTTCAAATGCTCACCACTTCACATAAGAGGCTCTGATACCAGTTAAATTTAGTTTTTCAGCAGTGTTAAAGGTTGTCTATAAGAATATATAACTACATATATTCTGCCTCAGTATTCTCGTTTTACCTGTAACGGTGTCTCACTATTGACGGCGGCCGACCTTTGATTGCTGAAAAACTGGCGTTTTGTACTACAGTGGTGAGAAAATGGCAGCTCCAGCCTCAGTGTTTTCAAATCCACAAAAAGATAGCTGACAAATTTAGAACCTAGCGACACCATAGCAATGGGCTATTAGTTTTGTATACACAGAATAAGTGAAACAAAGCTAGATAAACAGTAGTCTATCACCAAAGAAGACTAATTTACAAAGTTTAGCAGATGAGAAGAAAAAAGTCACTATAAACACGATGTTTTCCTCTGGCATTGTGTTTTAGTTATGCTGATTTAGTATTTGTAAGCACAATACACTGATAACAAAGTAATTATTATAACACTCTTTTCTAACAGTGTTTTAATTGTATGTGTATTTACACAATGAGGCACACATTGTTAGAAAATGTGTCAGGAGTGTTTTATTGCTGGCCACGTGACTTCTGGCTAATCAAATTTATTTCATGTGACCATTGCATTTGAAAGACGCCATATTAGATGGTGAGTCACAGGCCAGGAAGAGAGCAGCATTCCTGCATGACATATACACATCTGGCTGCTTGTCATGCGCTCCAGACCACTTGGCATGTACATTCCTGTCCACACATAAAATACACTCCCGCATTCTTTACAGTGAGAGTCTTCGTGTGCATAATGCAACAGCAGCTCGTTTGATCTTTAGGCCATCTGTTGTACATTTACATTGGTAGTTTTGCCATGCTGATGCATGTCAGCACCTTTCATTTTAAAGCCACCTGTATGATGAAAGTTTACTGTTTTCCATTATTACAGGAGTTTGATATAAAAGAAGTTGGTCCTATATTGGAGGTGTATCGTGATGGATATACCCAATATATTGCTCCTCTTGAGAACACTGATAGATTCTTTGTACCAGAGATCACACTATCTGGGGAAAGTAAAAAGTCTCAGTGAACTTCTAACTTTATATTACTCATGTCACATGCTTAATTGTGTACTCGTTTTAATGTAAAAACCGGGTGTGTAAGTCAGCGATTCATAACTAGTATATACATAGTATTATTTAATGTTAATGTTGTCGTAGCCTATAATATGTGACCCGATTTCGATGTATTCCGCATTATGGATGCTTATCCTGTGCTCGTCATAAATTTGAGGCTCATGTATACTCTGAAAGATAGGGCTACTTTTATGCTATTATGCCTGGATAAAAGCATAAAAGCGTGCCAAATTTGTACTGTTTATGCGTAGTAGTGGTGCTCAGTCAAGATGGCTGCTGATAGCAACCAAGTTGGACATGAAAATCGCTATATCTCAGGAACGATATCTGCTACGAGAAGTGAGATGTTCGATTTCGGACAGATGTATGGACGGACACACAGAGCGAGTACCGTAACCCTTGCACATGCGCACCGAGGGTTAAATCACCAAGTTGAGAAGGCCTTTGTCTTGCAGGGAAGGAACAGTTACAAAGGAAAATTTCCACTGCTGCGGACGAAAATATTTCTCCAATGAGGTTCCTCCATGGCAATTATCCTTAGTGTGCTAAACTCTTGAAGATTATGTCACTTACGCGAAATCTAAAGGGACTACTCTGTTTTAGGGTATGTCATCAATATTTTAACATAATATGTCCCTTTTCTTTGTAGGTTGGGTGGCAAGTATGAGACTAGGAAACCCTTGGTTCTCAGGCCAAAATGACAAACCTTTCTTAAGGAAAGTGTACCGACTCTTAATTAAGTTACTTATGTCCTGAATCAGTTAACATAGGACTAATCAGACAAGGTGAAATTTAATGTTTGAATTCTCAAAGAATGGGGCAGATTGTAAACTGTAATGTGATTTACATATGGTGTACATAGAATGTATGGTGAAGCACAGCTGTCCATGCTTGAGAAACGTTCTCTTGTAGTTTAGCATGAAGCTCTAGAGTCCATTGACCATATTCGTTTATAGATGAGCACAACTCATGAAGGCCTGATTCAGCATGAGAGGTCATGGTAGAGATTTGATATTCTTGTTTTTGGTGTGAAGATTCTGTGCATCGATGCCAAAACAAAACTCCAGAAGGACTGTAGTATCTTATTGAACATTTTGCTGGTATTCCATACAGTACTAAAGGTATGGGTAGATCAGACTCATGAATCTGTAGACCAAAATCTGTGAAGAATGAATCATAGATCATAGGAAAGCCCATATGGTTCATTGTCGCATTTGTTGCTTCTATTATCACATTAAATGCTGGTTGGTAATGTAGGTTGAGAGAAAGGGAATTTTCAGATACTATATCTTTAAGTACATGCCTACAAAAGACTTCAATCATCCACGTGCCGGATTTTGGAAACACAACTCTTAGCAAATGGCTTTCTCTTTCAGTGCACGTTTTATGGTTTCTCCTGTGAATAAATGCATTATTAGAGTGTTGTATCTGTTTGTTTGAGCCAACATGTGTAAGAGACCAGGCGTAGTTTACAGATTTAACAGAGTGAAATAGTAGTTGAAATTCTGGTGAAGTGCAAAGTCTAGCGTGTGGTATCTTGTCAGCTTGAAATTCAATTCTGAATTCTACCTGGGTAGAATAAGCAATATTGGGGAACACAACATGAGTTTTATCTTGGTCATTGGGTATTAATATGGGAACTCTAAGAATGTTATCAAAGTCTGACTGGGATATTTTCCTGGCAGAGAGAATGATATTCCATTTTCCAGGTTTAGGGAAGAGACTAGTTAGAGAATATGTGTCTGCCGTATCATTGTTACATTTTAAGAAAGTGTAGTATCTTTGAAAGATTGCCTCAGTATTGTCGCCAATCGATTGTGATACCTGCTCAATGTAGTGATCATATTCTATCAATTTTGGGGCTCTGAAGTTTAATACTACTCTTTTGTTCAAATTATCTTTAGAAATAAGATGATTTGGATGTAGAAGTTGGATATTATATGCACTCATCATGTCATTGTTCATGAATGGAAAGAGGACATTACTTAGGCAGTGCTCTACATCAAAATACAGTTCAAAGAGTGATTGAGTATGTAGTTTATTGTGAGCTTTAGAGAATACGTCAATGTACCACTTTCCTGGTGCCGGAAAAACTGCCTTTAATACATATTGACATACTTTGTCGTCATTAAAGGTTTGGATCATACAATATGTTTCATGCTGATCATTGAGACAATCAGCAGAGTACAAAGTGCAATTCAGGTTTAGTCTGCTATTTAAGAAAAATGGAACATGTAGCATTTGTTTACCGGTACATGAAATGGGGTTCTCTAATTTAAATGTTACATTTGGTGAGTGAATATAAGGGTATGAGCATCCTCTAATCTCCTTTGTTACCCACACAGTATAATTTAGTAATGTTGTATAACCAGATATGCAACCTTTGTGGGCTTTAACAGCACAGAGATGTATAGTCCACCAACCAGTAGAAGGGAATAAAACATTTAGCTTACAAAGAGATGTGTCAATATCATCTTTGGTAACAGCTGTTAAATAATGATGCTTTTCTGTGCTATCCAGCTTTTGAGAATTGACTGTTAAAAAGTGATGAAAAAATGTGCCAGAATCACATTTAAACACAATATCTAGTTCTCCTAAATTGTTTTCACACACGTTTGCCGGCTGTGGTGTGTTCCAGTAGAGTATTTTAAAGTTCAGAGATTTTGCTATTGCGTCATAGACTTTAGGAAACCCAGTATTACTTAAAGGTTTGGCTGAGGCCTGAATGCAGTGTGAATAGCACAATATTAAACTCTTCCTGATATGAGCAAAGATGTCCAGGAAAAACTGCCCATAATTGGGGACTAAAGCATAAATAATAGTGTCACCATCTTCTGATGTTATAAATATTCTCTGTTGTTCAGACAACTCTTCATTTTGGTCAGGTTTAGTTTTTACAGTTGTATTCCTTAGGGATGCAGATAGTATTATGTTATGAGGTACTCTAATGGGAACTTTAATAATGTTAGGAGAATTTTCATCAATTTTAATAAATTCTGTCCAAAGTAGAGGTTTAACACCAACAGATAGAGATAGAATTGATGGGGATATCAATGGAATGAGACTTTCAACAGGGACAGCATTCTGAAGTAATTGAGAGTTGGGGTTTGTGGGTACATGTGACAAGATAAAATACTCAGGATCTACGGCAAAGTATTGAGGTACAAACCTATGATGGTATTCAAGATATGGAGCTATCATTCCTGAGCCACAAGTACAGTCCACTAGCATCCATACTCCTTCAATACTAAACTGTAAAGAAGGACAAGAGATGTTTATTTTTACAAAAGAAACTAGACACAGCTTACCATGTTCCACCAGTGACGATTAGCACTGCATGATTCATATGCTGATGAGCTGGTATTGTGAGATTGAGAACAGGAAGGTTTCAAATTCCCAGTCACAACACATGATTTCATATCCATTGTAAACATCAGAATATGGAATAATTCAGCATATTCTTTGGCTGTACACTTCCTCTTTCCTAGAACCTGACTTGCTAGTAAATTTTGCGTGTCATTATTTTCCACAGTTAATGAGTCTTCCCACATTTTTTTACTGAAGCTAATATTGTTACATATCCAGAAAAAAACGAGATAGGCTTTGCAAACATCGATACCGTACGTAGGTTCAGTTGAATTCTCTACGCTCTTTGAGTACCTGTTAGCAATATCAGAAAAGCTACGCGCCAGTGACTCCACCGAAGTCGCGCATCTGGGTGGAATGCTAAGAGAAGAGTTTTCAACTCTTTCAAGTAAGTCATTCTCTCTCCATTGTTCGATCATCTCACTTATAGCACACCGAACGGCTTTCCCAGACTCCTGCGCCGCAATCTTATTCTTAGTAAGTCGGCACCTGTCATCGATAATGACATAAGATGGATAAAATGTCTCTGGTATCGTGGGATATACTTCTCTTGGTAAGTCTTCATCTTTATTACCGGGTGAAAGATGGGGTGGTGAAATAGGACATGGCGACGATGATAGGGGGTGAACAGTACCTCTTTTAGACAGACAACAACCCATTTGTCACTGCTCCACTCAGATACGCCTCCTTTCAAGGACGAGATACGCCCAGTTTTTATCGCGGTATCTGGGATTGGCATGTAAGGGAGCTAATGTATTGCACTATAGGAGTTTTTCGGGGATACAAAACCTGGACCCTGGACTCTGGACTGGGTAAAATTCTTAGTGGAGAAGAGATGGATGAACGTGTACAGAGCCAACTCTGAATCATAAAGCCAACTGATGAACAGAGAGCGACACAAACTAGCCTGGCTAAGC
>JAODVQ020403261.1:0-11053 GCA_025400075.2 Phenganax stokvisi | reverse complement strand
AGAAAAAATCGCACCCTAAATCGCAGGAAAAATCGCCCGTGTGAACTGGCCTTTAAGAATGAGATCAAGTAAGTTGACTGGTGAGTGCATTAGGGAAATTGTTGGATCAAGTATATTCAACGTACCTTCCAAATTTACGTGATCAAACGACTTGACTGATGCAACGATGCTGCTTTATTTTACCATATTAAAGATGATGCATTTCATTTTTCAATATATAATGCACTCCAGTATCCTCCTCATCATTATTATTGGCACGGAAAGACAATCCGTGTACGTACGTCGAGAAAGAATTTCCCTCTTTCTGGCTTCCATACCTCTGCCAAGATCGAAAGAATCGTCTTCTACAAACCTTTTCTGATTTCAATAATCTTTTTATGCACGGGATTCATTTACATGCATTTGTGACATCTATTGCAAGTGGTCCAAATAATAACAATATAAAATATTACTTCAGCTAAATTCCAATCGAATTAAATGCCATAAAGGCCCGTTTACACGGTCAAACCTTTGCATTTTTTAAACGGGTCCCGGCGTTTCGTAAGACCGTAGGAGTTATTGCTCGGTCGTATTCGGGCTCTGTGTAATCCATGCTGGGTCGATCTTGGGTCAATGCTGGGTTAATTAATCTTATATTGTACATTCTGACCATAGAAATAATAGACATAAAATGCGACAGCCCTATCTCGCTTCAGTCAAAACTTTGTCTCAACAAAATAGCCGATTCAAAGGGCATTTTTCTTCGGTCCAGACTTTTGTGATGAAGAATTTCGCGCGGTTTCGGAACTTTTGCATGAAAGCCTTTGTTACATACTTTACATAATTGTATAATAATACTAGTAATAAAACACTTAAAATTCCCGCTCCTGGCCAAATTCAAAATAGCGCATTCAAAAGGGCACGCACGATGAAAAAGTGGGCACATCATTCGTCATCACACGCATTCTATGTCTATTATTTCTACGATTCTGACGCGATAAAGTGTATAAAATTTAGTCTGTGTATCGATTTACGCTTGCAGTCACCCATCGCAGTAGTCTTCACAATTTGCCCTTGAAATGCAGTACGATTTCGTATTCGCTAAATGCCCTTTTTTCTTCCTTTTAAAAGAAAACTCTTAAAATTGAAGGCAAGTCTCGCAAAACGTCCAGTAAAGTTTTATCTGTGGAAATTGTGTAAATAAAAAAACCAAGTAATAAATCTATTTACTCAGTTTATACTTCCGGTTCTACCGTTCTAGGGCAACGTCATCTCAAAGGGTCACCTTTGGGAACGTAACCTGGTTGTAGTCACTTCTGGCGCTATACGGGGGCCCTTCCTTACTGGCGATACAATATAAGAACTGCTTTAAAAATTATCTAGTTTTGTTCCCAGCGAATGATCGGTGGCATATAAGAACCAGGCAACTAAGCGCACGCGGGGCCTGGCTTTAGTCGGCCGACTAGGATCGCTTCTTGGGCGACTGTAGTATTAATGCTGCAACGGTTTCAAAATATTGCTATTCAGTGCATTAGTGTTGATGCTAGAGTTGGATTTTACAAAAATCTTGAAATACGTGCACTTTTTCATGTAGTTATTTCCGCAAAATAAGGAAGAGACAACTCATATTACGCATTGAAGTAAATGGTAAGTACCAACATCAAAATTCAAATAAAAATTAAAAAGACCTCTGCTATGCCCGCAGAAAACAAAGGACTTTTTCATCAAAAATTTAAAATTTATTAACAAGCTGTTTTCCCACTGACTGATCAAGATTTATACAGCTGCTACATAGCTATTACATTCTTTTCGACATTAAGTTGTCAAATTAAAATTTACTATTTTCAAATTTGTGAAAAACATTACCATCTCAGAGTAGTTGAAAAAATTACAAAAATTCAATAGCATCATTTTGAGAGGACTTTTTGAAATGGTTGAATTGCTTAGCTAAATCACTGATTCACTTTTACTGTACTCTGTGCAGTATTAAATATTCACAAACTCTTGTAGTGTTCTCAGCAACCACGCATTTACATATCAGACTCGACTCTCAAAGAGCGCCGGCCTCGAATTAGCGCGACGTGTGTGGATTGGTGAAGATAGCCGGATAGGTTGCTGGGATAAGTGCGTCCAATCCACTGGTCCAATCCAGTGAACTCTAAAATAACTGGAATGATAGCTTGGCGGCTGCCTTTGACATAGTTCCAACACGAGCAGAAGGAATTTCTGCGATTTCCAAACACCTCCTGCTATACTGCATTTCGTCATACTATTACTTAAGTACAATTGCTTACGAAGTCTCGGGAACCGTACTGACTGGGCGTGGTCATGTGAGCAGCCCTAAAGGCCATTTTCCACTACGTATATGGTCGCTTTGACCGCGCTGGTGGAGCGCACTAAGTTAACACTCTCCACGTGTACGTTGGTATCAGGAGCGGATAGCCTACAGAGCGGATAACCTACAGAGCATGTTCAAAACTGTGCGCTCCGCTTGCGCAGCCAAAACGGCCGTAGTGGAAAATGGTCTTGACAGTAAGATGTTCAGTCTGTCTATTCATTCAGGATATCAAGAATGAGAAAGATTAAAGGATATTAAGAATGGAACTTTTCCATTTTGATATCCTAAGTGGAGGATATCAATAATGAAAAAGATGGCACAAACTCTTTGAAGAATTGTACGAAAGATCTAAGTTAAAATCCGATATGTTATCTTCTCTTTCATCAACTATTCAGTTCTAAAATTGAAAAAAAAAAGGACCTGAACACTGACATATATACATACAGTAAACCTGAAGCATACGAGGATTTGTTGTCCACTTTTTCCTGTTGATCCGGAAGTCATTAAGACTTTGATTAAGACTTTGAGACGCTGTTGAAGCATTGTGGGAAGGAGAAAGTGAAAGTGCATCCATCTTTTATGCTAGCTAGAAGAGAAATGTGAGTGAATGCAATTAAATCAGTTTTTTGTGGAGATAAACGTCTAGCTGTAGCTACCTATCGCAACCGGCCAAAGATTTAAAATATTGATAACAGCAGATGCAAGTATTGCAATAAAAATTCAAAATTATAAGCTAGGACCAAAAAAGAATGGGGCTCATAAAACTAAGAAAGCATACTTTGTTTATCGTATAGCGTAAATCGTCGCTTTATTTTGCAGGTATTGAACATGACATTGCTGGTGTTGTCATAATCGATGAAAAAGACGTTGAGTACAATTTAAGTTTAAGTAAGACTGAACTAGCTTCACTTTTAGATAATGAAGATTGTAAAGCCCAATAAGCAATTAAGTAGGAGAAAGGGGAGGACGATACACTGTAAGTACTGCAATACAGCATTGATGTATGAGTGGTTGTGCATCAAAACATCAGGTTTGAATGTACAAAAAACAAGTGTCAATTTATGAACTTTAATCCCTTTATTTCTTCAAAGGAAGAAACGATCCAACAGACTATAAAACGCCAGGAATAAAAAACCTTTGGCGTAGTTTAGCCTTATATTCGAAGGGTATCCTACTTTGAGTTCAAGAAATTGGCCACAGTATTTAATAGCATGACCAGAAAGTAGTCGTTTGTAACACGCATGTAGACTGCACGATGCATATTCTTTTCCTTTATTTCAGGTTCACAAGAACAAAGTAAAGTTGTTACTTAAAAGTATTATAAAGGTTTATCAGTATTTGGAAAACTGTGAAACATCTAATTCCTCATCACTTTCTGTGTCTTAGTTTGGGACTGTAGTTTTGATTGATCAAAGTGCTAGAAATTATACGTGCAGATCCTTCCTTGTATATTTGTGCCCCCAAAGTATGAAAAGCAGTAACCATTTTCATCCTTCAGGGGTCGGTTTGCAATAGTTGGTCAGCTAGGTTTTTGCAAATTCTGTTGTTGTAACGATGACAACCATCTGAATATTTTCGGTAACACTCGTCATCTACGTCACAGTTGCCTGAGAATGGGATGAAGCTTACATCCACTCATGTATTGCTCGGCATCAGCCTCACTTCCAAGTACCCATGACGTGATTACCGCATATGTATATTTTCTATTTTTACCCCCCTTTCAGCTTTTCAAGCTGTTTATTTGCGTCACTGAAAAGTCGCCAAAAAGCCGATAACTTCGGGTATTTCGATTCTCCATGGGTTAGGATAAAATGCGGATACGGATGGCGGATGAGGGGGGATAAATAGTACGGCTTGTTTCAATGCGAATGCGTAGAAATATTGCTGTAAAACGCTAAAATAAATGGCGCCAAGCACGACCTCGAAAATCTTGGATTTTAGAACATTTTACTTTTTGATACAAAATCGTAGGAAACGAAGCTACGGCAGCTGAGAGACAAATTTAACAACAACACGTGTTGCTTACCAAAACGCGGGCTCATCATTTTGTGGCAGTGCGTGCTCTGTAAGCAATTCCGGCGTATTTGTATCGTTTTCGTGGATACGTGTGGAAGCGTAAAGTTTTGAATCCGCAACGAAATGTTTGCGGATACAAACGAATCCGGATACGTGTAGACAGGCCAAAAATTGTAGTCAAGAAATTATTGCATTCATCTCAGCTAGATGAAAAGCTGCGCTTTTTCAACGAAGCTAGGCTTCTACAAAGCCTCGACCACAGAAACATTGCAACTTTCTTGAGAGTGCGTGTCGAACCGCCCGCGATAATGATGGAGTTTGTAGCATTTGATTTTAGATTTTTTTGTCCGGAAAGCGGTAGTAAACTCGTCAACAACCTCCAGGATTTTGTTGGGCAACTGGATGAAAACAATGCCTTTGATGCTTTTTCACCATTGGTATTAAAAAGATTGCCTGTGATGTAGCCGATGGTTTGCAGTATTTGCACAACGCTAGTGTATAACATAGGGACTTGAAAGCATTGAATGTCTTGGTTTCCAACTTCCATTACTGCGATCTCGATTATGACGCTGTTTTAGCATCATTCAGTAGGGAACCTATGCTACAAACTTATACTAAAATTGTCTTTAAATACGCCTCATCCGCATTTCATCCCCCATCCGCATTTTATCCTCTCAACCCATTTTATCCCTTTATCCGCCATCCGTATCCGCATTTTATCCCAACCCATTCTCCATGGCCAAGTCTCCCTCTAGTCCATTCTCCCGCGGCGATTTCTTGTTGTTGAGATGTTTGAAACCCGAGATTTCAATGTGGTTGTTTGAGGTAGTGTGTGTGAAAGTACGTGATTAATGAACGATAAAAACGATTGAGATTGTTCTTCACGAGGACCTGTGTGTTAAATCTGTGCGTTAAAATGGAAATCGGACTTCCAACGCGTTATGAACTACACGAACAGATTGGCAAGTAAGTGAAACTTGTTGTTGACAATTTTGACATAATCTGTGTGTTGTATCCTTTTACGTTATACTATTCCTTTTTACTACATACAGTTAGTAATAATCTTGCTTCATTTGTAGGGGAACTTTCAGTGTGATAAGGAAATGCCGAGACACACAAACTGACGGATTGTGTGCTGTAAAAATAGTCGACATTTCTCGAATGAATTCGACTACAGGTCTTACGCGTGAAGGTATTTGACTTGACATAAAAATACCGCGGCTACTGTTTTGAATTGCTCGTTGACATACAGCTTGCTTAGTTGGTTCTCTTGCGTTTTTAAATTAGATATTCACAATGTTTGAAGTCCTGTGAACTTGGTTTCCATCGAGTATCATTAGGGAAATTGATTAGATTTGGATATATAAATCACGTTTCGACTATTTGTCATACTGCACGTACATTTCCCTGTGAAAAAAGAATTTGTGTGTTTCTTTCGGTCAACAATACACGAGGTTACACTGATGTAAGTTTTGAATGTTTGTGAAAGCGTAGATTTTAGAAACGATGTGGAGACAATACCTATAATATTTTACTTTTCATTCTCATAGCTGCATGGATTCAATGGCCAGACTAAATCTGACCTATTAATCCCGTCAAAACCGTTCTGCTTCTAATGAGCTTCGTGTTTTTTGAGCAGTATTTCTAGCAATCCCTGTTGTCAAAAAACTCGATGCCTCGTAATTAAACATTAAGGTCGCTCTGTTGCTTGAATATTATTCATGACAATAACAAATGCTTATTATTTCCTACAATGTTTTTTTCTTATTCCTCCAAACTATTTAACACCTACTACGTAATTTTTGCTGTAGATCTGGTGCACGAATGCCAAATCTGCAGAAAACTCGACCATCCACACATAGGTATAGTATTTAATAAAAATATAAACGCGGCAAGGTTGTGTCAATATGCGTTCGAATCGCGTTAAATATTTACATTTTGTTGCAATTGGTCCATATTTAAGCAAAAATTTTAGCTGAAGATCTTCTGTTTTCTGAGTGTGTTATTAATTTTATCGATAAAGTTTTGAAATGTGTCAACGTTTGTGAAGACTTGTGAATTTTAATTGAAATATGATACTGATGTCTTGAAACTACAGTCGAACCTCTAATTAGCGGACACTCTATCCAGCGGACACCTCTAATGAACGGATATTTATCTCAGTTCCCAAACAACACACAATTGTATTCCTTCATTTTTTTCCTCTATCCAAAGGGCACCTCTGTAAAACGGACGAGGACACTTTTTCATGATACAAACATGAAGAATTACCTCTAAATACTGGACACTGAATTCATTACTGTCATGAAAACCAATTACAGCCGTATTTATTTTGTGGCCATATTGTATTATATTATATAGGCATACTACAAAACATGGACTAGACTGGACAGTTGGACTGGCAAGTCTGATTGTAGCAACTTCATTCAATGATATTGAAGACTTTTATTCCATTCTGATCTATTGTGATAACTGCTCTTGTCCATTTTACTGTTTTTTAGCCTAAAACAATTGCACGTTGTGCACGCGACTTTACATGCTTAGCTAATGTTTAATCTGTGCTTTATCGTACGCAAAGTGCTGAAACCATTGCAAAGTTTGCGTTGTATCATGGTGAAGAGGAACTAGCGAACTATATGTCCACAGCAGTTGACCATTTGAGTGAAACTAAACTCCATCACCTAATGCAAACTAGCATTACTTCATATTTTGTGTAAATACTACAACTACAATGGCAAATATAGAATCATATTGACCAGTTACTATGTTCTTCATGGTTAATATTTAACTTGACCTCTATCCAAGGGACACCTCTAATTAACAGAGACTGGAAGCGTTCCCTGTTGGTGTCCTCTAATTAGAAGTTTCACTGTATGCAAAAACAACTGCTTTTAATAAATGTTTGATTACAAAGATGTACTGCACCCATGGTCCCATGTGTGTTGTAAAAACTCAAAAAAGCTCAGTCTCACTTTTAAAATAAATGTATATTGGGTATAAAAACTAGGTAAAAGCTTTGTGGACCACGATGTGGCATTTTGGCCCACTGTCCCTGACTCTGCTCATTTATTATACTATCCAATACCATACAAGTTTAATAATCAGGGTCAGACTTTTGCCACTGGCTGGTTAGATAAACTTATATCTTTCAAATTGTCATGTTGACCCACTGAGTGGCAATGCCTTGCAGTACTCAACATTCTTAATTTAGTCCATCAAACGCCGTACGATTTTACTTGCTTAGGGGTCTGTTGCCACTTGATAAGTAATAATGTGCTACATGATTCAGAAACTGAGGTTTTAGAACCTGTACCACAGTTTGACAAGTAACAATGTTTAACATTCGTTACACTGAATGAGGTATACAATGAGGGCATGCTTGAATGCATTGCTAGTCAATAGCCTAATGATTTTAGACATGAGAGTCCCCCCTGGAACTGTGAAATTGTCTAGCTTTAGGTATGGTAACATAGATTTTTAAAGCACACTGAGGTGCATTAGATCTTGATGGGAAAAACTGTGTTGCTCAAATTGTCTTAAGGCAGTCAGACATGTGAATATTTAGTTTCAAATTTATTTGTGTTTCAGTAAAAATGCTTGGAGCTTATGATGTCGACAGCACTGTCTATATGGTTTTCGAATAGTGAGTGTTACATTGTAGTTGCATGGCCGTAATCTGTGTAGTGTAGTGTTCCTGCATTTCTACTTCCTTACTATTTTTCATGACAAGGAAGAACTTTTGAAATCTATGTATAGATTGAATAACTAGGACATCTACCTCTGTTGTTTACTTGCTTAATCCCTCACACTTACTTGTGCATTGTCCATAACTATAGCTTAGTTACAGTATATAGTTGCTCTTGCCCTGAAGATAAACCTGGTGGGCTACTTACAAGTGTGCAGTTGTCCAGCAGTAGTGATTGGCTGTCATATGAATGCTGATGAATGTTTTTCTTCTTATATTTGTAGTATGGATGGTGCTGATCTTTGTTTTGAAATTGTGAATAGAGTGAATGCTGGTTTTGTTTACAGTGAAGCTGTAGCCAGGTTGGTTTCTGTGGTATTATGATTTGATTTATTCATTTCATTGACTCAAACATTAAGTGGCAAGAGTTTTTATAGAATATGTATGTAGGAAGAACTTGCATTGGGCTGCATACATACTACCATTTGCAACTAACCATCAACTGCAGTCTGCAACCCATTTTTCATGTTTTTTTGCATTTGAAAGTTGTATGTTTGCTGTTTGAAATGTGTGTGTTTGAATGAGGGAAGTAGCATTTTTGACAGGTTATGCCCTTTTTCTGTCAAATTATGCTAGTTCTTCATTCAAAGTTATACATTTCAAACGGGAAACATGCAACTTTCAATCATCACAAAAACTTTTAAAAAATTTGTCGTTGATGGTTGGTTGTAAATGGTAGTGATGTCAGTGAATGGATTAAATAATGATAAGGTTTTGATTGCTCAAGGTGATATTATGCATTCTATATTTTTAGTCATTATTTGAGACAAGTTCTTGATGCTTTGGCTTATGTGCATAAATTAAATATTATACATAGGGATATCAAGGTAAAAATTGTATTGTGTTATCATTTAATTAATGAAGTCATGATTTTGTGTAAAAAACTATGGCTGGTACACTTTTTGATATTATGTAACTTAAAGCTATGATGGAGTCAGTATACTGAAATGAACTCCTTGGTTTATCATTTTAGTTTAACTAGATTGATGTTTTCTCATGTTGAATGAGAATTATTGACACATTCCCACTCAATGCAGTAATGTCAGGGCTGATTTGTGTTTTTCATAGCCTCACAATATTTTGCTTGCGAACAAAGAAAATTCAGCACCAGTAAAGTTGGCTGATTTTGGAGTGGCTAGAATATTGGATTCGAGTCAACTGATATCAAGTGGTATGTATTGACTTTAGCTATGAACTCTTTAACCTAAAATATTGCTATGTTTATTCTGTTTAATATCAATTAAGTGATTTTACTATACTATGCATCGAGAGGGGTCTTTGCGCTTTAATGGCTATCGATAAGTTGCTATGTACAGTCTTGCCCTGACTAGTAAAATGAGTTCAGGCATAGTTGAAACTCAGTGTCGGACACTTCACTAAATATTGGGGGGCCCGAGGCCAAATTTTAAATATATACTGCAGTATGCTAACGAGATATTGTGGCAAATTTGTTTTCACTAATGTATATGTATATTGTGCCATCTTAGTGTTAATATAATATACACAACAACAGAATTCATAAATGAATGTTGCAACTACATTAAATGGCTGTAATTTTTGTTACTTGGGACATTCTCTTGAAATTATTGGGGGGGACTCAAGCCCCCCCTGGCATTTCTAAGTGTCCGCCACTGTTGAAACTGATGAGGAATTGAGGATATTTCTTGATATTAATGAATGCATATTATGTATCTTTATTAATGGAGTATGTAATCGTTTTCTGTTGCAACAGGGAGAATAGGCACACCACATTTCATGTCACCAGAAGTTGTAAAGAGAATACCTTATGGGAAACCAAATGATGTTTGGGGATGTGGTAAGTAGTACCCCATTGTATATTGCTTCGTTCCATGTAAATAAAAATATTATTTTTGTAATTTAGATTTTCAACTGCTGCATTTTATATTATTTATCTACAACAAGTAATTTATTTAAAGACACCCTACTGTACAGTCTGATCTGCGCATGTGCACGATGGCCTTTTTGTGTCACAACAGTCATACCCATTACCTACATGTTGATGTGTTGAAACTTCTTTTAAATGAGTTTATTTCATTTTTAGTGCAAAGTAAATATCTCTTTTAATTGTTTTATCATTGGATTTCAAAATGTAAACATTGCCTGTGCTACAAAATTACTACCCTGCACCTTTGGCATTTGTTGAATCTTCTGTTTGAAATATAAATGCATCTTTTTTTTCTAGGAGTAATAATGTTCATTCTTTTAAGTGGCTCATTTCCATTCAATGGTGCAGGAGAAAAAGTTTATGATGCAATTTCAACAGGAAAGTTCAATGTATGTACTATTGGATGTTTTGTAGGGTTATTTTAACTTATATGAAAGTAGCTTGCTTCTTATTCGTGCCAATAGAAGCGTTCCCAAACACGTTGACCAGTTTATCCTAAACTTGAATGAGTTCCTCTGAACGACTCCCGAATATTTTGAAAATTTCCTTAAAAAGTTCGTAACTTCCTCTTACATTGACGAATTAAACTTTATATTTTCCTTTTGAGCAATTTGATTCGTCTATGAAATAGGAAGTTATGAACTTTTTGAAAAAGTTTTCAAAGTGTGTGGGAGTTGTTCAGAGGAACTCATTCAAGTTTGGATATGAAGTGGCCAGCATATTTGGGAACGCTTTTATTGGCACGACTGTAAAATACCTTATGTCTGCCCAATTTTTCTTCACAGTTATTTAGTAATCTTATATTATTTAGTTTCAATTAATTACTAATATTGAAGTTTTAGAAAAATAGCTCATAAAATGAAGACTTTGCCCCCAAGTGGGTCGTCTTTCTATCATTTCCAAAAATTGGCGGTATACCTGAAGTCAGGCCAATGAAGGCCAGGCGGGGCCAATGTGTGCCGTCATGGGCGTACCACCCGCGCCAGAACCCCCACTCTCTATACTATTGTCGTTTTGCAGTCATCTAACTGACTTTAAACCGGAAGTGTTGCAAGTTCGTTTCGAACTT
>JAODVQ020403260.1:11828-29791 GCA_025400075.2 Phenganax stokvisi | reverse complement strand
TTGAAACACGCCGTAATCAACTATGCATATCTTTACTTAACTTTTCATTTGTAAAAAGAACAATAGCTGGTATTCCCTCGACATCAAGAACATTTAATGAGTTTGAGACGCTATTTATCCTCAGTAACAGTGTTTGCGGTAGGATTACTAAATACTCGTCATTGCAAATCCTTTGGGTTTACAACCCCAACTGCAAACACAGTTCCTCGTATAGGAAATATTACTCAAAATGCAAGGGGCAAGCTCAAACGCAAATGGCTGTACATAAATAAACATTTGAATAACAATTTTACAATACAGAGTAGATAAAAAAAGTTTAACCCAAGTCTGCCTGAGTAAAACAACCCCTATCTCCGCTCTTGTAACTCAGTGTTCTTCTCTGAGGCAGGATCGTCGGGGTCGTTAGGGGGACAGCTCTTTAAGTAATCACACACTGACACACAGCAGTTTGCGTTTCAGTTCTCTATTAAGCCCTGATTTCATCAATTTCGTGCGTCCGTGCTTTGTCAAGAGCAGTGCAGAAGTGTCTCAAAATTCTGCTATCCCATTAGTGCATATGCAAAGGCATGTCTTCATCACGTGAATTTTGATACTTACCATAGCATTCTTTTACAACAGGCTGCTGCCCATTAAATACTTCATTAAACGATTTAATTTTTATACACGAGGAAAATATAGCACATTAGCTTTCCGATTTCACCATTCTTATATCAATACGAGCAGAAATGACGGAGGAATCAGTTGTTAAAAATCGTTGGTCCAAATCAAATTTTTCCGTCTACGGGAATTCCAAGTAAAATGAAAAGACAAAAGATGGTGCATATTTAATTAATCGGTTAAAAAACCGTACGTTGAATTTGCATTTTAGTGATGAATGACAAGTAATTTTTCAAAGGCTTGAGGGGCAAAATTTCAAAGGAAATATGTTGAATTCCCATCGGTGGAAAATTGTAATTTTTAGTGACCTTTTTTCTCGAAAGCAATACTCCTTTATTCTTCAACTAATTGAAACGTACGAAGCGTCATTTCAAAGCCAAATGATTGGACATTACAACGGTGTAAGACTCAGCCGAATTTGTCAAATATTCTTTGATTAATAGTGCACGCCAAAGCTGGATTGCATTGCAGAGTTTGTAACGCGCGCTATATTTTTGTTCTGAACTCCTCAATTTACGCAAAATGCCGTTCAAAAATATTCCTTAGGTATTATAGAAACGACATTTGGTTTAGAGTATGCTAAAATGAGGCAAATGAAAGACAAAATACTCGACATCGTGCGGTAATTCTTTGTGAAATACTGTTTCTCTTCCGACATTTTGCAGTAAAATATAGATAATTTGAACAAAGAATAAACAAATATTATAATTTTATACCTTATGCGTCTTTGTGGAAGTTATTTTCGTCTTTAGTCGCTGTCTAAAATTTCTTTTGGAGATATTCTGCACTTTTCTGGGATTGCATCATCTCCTTGTTCGAAAAAAGCGCCCAGCGGGCAAAATTTTCATCGTGAGAAAATTTTTCACGTTCTCGTCTCTGATTGGCTATTACAGATCACCTGACTGTTGATAGGGACTATGGAGGATTTTATACGAACAACGTCAGCGAAATACTAAGTTTGAACATGAGAGTATTAATATATCCCTTGTAAACACCAGCTATCTCTCTCCGTAGCCCCAGTTACAAATGAAGATCAGTGAACTTCTTTTTTCTATTCTTCAGTTTTTGCAAAACAACAAACTTGCCGTAAAAATACTCCAAATATTGCCGTAAGATAAATTAGGATGGGCCAGGAAACATGTCCGGTTGGAGTTTATCGTGAAACTTCGCGATGAAATATATGTACGATTGTCAGCCATGCCAGAACGGTGAAACACAACTTGCAGGAAATGTATAAAAAAATACTAAATTTAACATGAGCATTTTACAAATTCGAATTGACATAATTTCCAGAAGCAAACATTCTAAAGCGCGCTACATTTTTGCTCTAAACGCAAAAATTTCTATAAAATTTCGTCGTAAAATATTCCCGATGCATTGAGGACGCAGCAGCCATAGTGAGGTGACAACAATTTTGGCTACATGATACCAAAACGGCGGTAAAAGAAAGGCAAAATATTCGACAACGTGTGCGTCTCCGTTTGTGAAATTATTTATGTGTCTCTTCCAAAACATTTCGCAACGAATACTGAAAAATTTGAAGAACTAATACACAAATGCTTTCTTTGTGAAAGCTCTTTTCGTCCCTAGTCGTTATGTGGAGATCTTCTTATCAGTTTTCTCGCACTTTTTCGGCTTGAAGCGTTTGGTCCTTTGAAAAGAGAGCCCAGCTACGAATACCTTTCACTCGCGAGAAAACATGTGCACGTGCTAATTGGCTTTTGCTTATCACCTGACCTCTGATGTCGGGATATGCGGGATACTGCATGCGAAATAACACCACCCAAATATCTCTCGTACGTACACAAATACCTCCTTATGCGCTCTTACACACTGTATGTCCCTTTCAGTGGTCCAGTGATAAAAACTCACTTAAAAACGGTATGGCGAAAACAAGTGGTTCCTTTCGCTGCTTTGAATCGAAACAACGTGCTTTTCAAAACATGTGCGCGCAATAGAGCATATTCCTCGAACACCCCATCATTCTCAAAACGCTAACGGCCCAGAGCAAAGAGACCCCAGAATTACGACAAATTAACATTTTCCACCGGGCAGACACCAACGAGACCTCGGCAATATACTTACTCAAGGTTGTACTAAAGTTAATCGTTCGCAAAGTCGACGTTCCTAAACAGTTTTGCTTAAATTGTAATCATCATCAACATGCTCCCAACAGTTCTTTTCAGTAAAATAGAGAGCTCTTTCGTCACTTTGCCATGATATTGTATCAAGAGTCGATTAAAATCGCCTTTTATATTCAGTTTGCAGCTCATATGCATGTCCACATTTTTTCAATTTCCTTCAAGTTGGCTGTGATTGGCTCCACTTTCCGTCATTGCATTTCAAAGTAGCAGAACCAATTGAATGATAACCTGAGTCACAAACAAATGTTATAGAAGTTTCATGAAAACGCCCAGTCTGCGCCTCTATAATGCCATGCAGTGGTGAACCAAGACTTGGGCATGGAGCTGCAGCTGAAATAAAATCAGCAAAATAAATGAGATGTTTATCAAGAAAATCACAAATCCCTGTCAACTTTACTTACCATTACACTTAGACGGAAGTCGATTCATTCCACTTTCCACTTTTGCACAGCGCGCCTGGTCTACCACTCATCACATAATTTGGATTGCATGCGAACACTACACGACCACCATGAAAAGATTCGTCTCTTACCGCGAACCCTCCTATAAGATTGGCTAGAAAATCTTGAATGGAATGGCAGCACCTGAGCAAAAGAAGCTTAGTGAGTTTACGAAAACAATAATTTTCCATACGGAAACCGGAGGAACTAAGCAGTAGTTGGAAATATTTTAGATATGCAAGTATCGTGCATAGTAATCGCCTTGCATACTTTCAGTGATAGCGTTTAGCGTTTCATATAGTGAACGTCAGTTCAAATACTTCACCTTGGACTCTTAATACCAGAACTTCAAATTCTTTTGAGCATTTCAAAAGTTCACACTGTCAAAAGGTTCTCGGACCTTGAAATCGCAGCAAATTCCTCGCGGTTCAGAATACAAATCTAAAGCAACATAAAAGACTTCAAAAAAATCATGCAGAAACAAAGACCTAATATACAAAGCAATTCATCGCATTGTAAACCAATGTACCTCTCACTTTCTATGTGTGCGTTCGGGTGCACTCCATTCATGTGATTATTGCTGCGCCAGACAGTTCCCATCTTTTAGAACAAGAAAATCGTATTAAGGACACAGGACGTATGACTGATCCTGAAACATGGTGAAAGCAGTATGTTTTGTTGAACGACCGTTCAAAACGAAGCCTAAGGGCCGGCTTATATGAGAGACGGGACGGGACGATGATCGGGATCCCGGCATATACAGGTTTTTGTTTTTCGCCATGTGTTTATATGCAAACAGAACGATTTTCGTCCCGTCCCACCTAGGCGGGATCCCGTTTGAAGCAACCGGGATCCGCCCGAAGCGAGACGTTTTTCTCCATATAAATGCCCCATCCCGTCTGCCAGGACATTGTTGCATAATTATATAGTTCTTTGCAAATTTATACGTCCCGGGTATTCCTGTGAGAAAACGTCCTGTGTACAGAGTAATCATGAAAACACGGGATGAATATCATCCCGTCCTGGCAAACGTCCCGTCCTGCCTCCCCATAAAAACAGACCCCACGTGCTATGAACAACGAAAAAACAGTACTACAATACGGTTTAGTTTGGATAGCACTTTTTAGCTGAGTTATTGCTTTTCAGAAACACAGTTTTAATGCAACGAATTAAATTCCACGAAAATGCGACGTTCTTTGAGACTTCAACTTTCTGGTAATTCGACATTGAAAACTATAGATTAATAACTTTACGTATTTTTCACTGAAGACTTTGCAAAAATAAAAAAGTTTAAATTACTTTTCAAATAACACCAGTTAGTAACAGCAGGTTTCTAAAACAACACAAAAACAATTCGGGATGGAAGTCTTTAAACTGACAATAACTACATCCTATGAGCACGGTAGTTCGACTTTTATCACAATGTTATAAGGCCCATTTACACGGACACTTGGCTGCGATTTTTTTCCTGTTGAACGATATGAGAAAGTGGATAACTAGCAATATACTTGGTCTAACAATTTTGCTAATGCACTCGCAAGTCAACCTACTCGATAACATATACACTACAGTATAAGACGAGAAAAATCGCCCGTGTACACGGGCCTATATGGCGTTATGAGTTGTGCAAACTGTTTCGGTGACTTTGACCGTTTTTCAAAACTACAAACCTTTGAAGCATTCCGCGAAAAACAGCTCTAGTGATTGACTGAATGCGATATTTATGGCTAGCTAGATTGCGTCTGTGACGTAATGACCGAGTAATTTTAAAGACCAGTTACGTTTCTGCATCGATAAACTTAGCAAAAATGGTTTAAATTAACAGGACGTACAAGTCTAACAATAAATTCTAGTTCTCTATGATATACTACTTAAATTTTTGATCATATTTCTTGGTAAGTTTCGTCAACAAAACTATTGTAGAATTTTAAAAAGTACTTGCCAGGGTTAACAATCAATAAATATTTTTATAATAAACTCTATGGCAAAGAAAATCTGTAAGAAGTGAAATAAAATGAATATTTTTCTCTCAAAAAACCAGAAGATTCTGTGGAAAGCTATGAAACAACGTCTTAACAACGCCTCATATCTGTCTCAACGCATGTTTTAGGTTAAGATGCACTCTGTATTGTTTCCAAGTGTTTTCACACTCACACTCCTTGTTCTCGCAAGAAGCGAAGGTTAGGATTTGTTTTATTTTTCAAAACATATTGTAGCTTTACATAATAATATTTAAATGTGAGTTAAAGTCATTAGATGTTGCACAGAATTCATGTGAGTAAAGCTGAGATTTGAACTAAAATTCCAGTTTAAAATGGTTGGTTTAACATGGTTTTCTGACTCAGTGAAATGGCCAAGTGGCACATACGGGCTACCCCAGCCCCAACTAGGATGCCCGGATGATGCTGATCTCATATGGAAAACTGGATGGACCTACCATGATACAGAAGATGACAATCCAGAGAATCAAAGATCAGGAATATTTCACATGGCAGGCAACTTTTCCCAACATGGTATCCAACAGAACTTCTGCATCAAAGACAGTGCAGCCGGGGGTAGTGAGTTCTGGCCAGAGGGAAAATATTGCATCTACAAGAAAGGTTTGAAACATTCAGCCATTGATTCATTAATATTACCAAGTAACAATACAGATTTATCCGGGTTCACCTCATTATGTTAAAATATCTGTAATTCATATTCTCACATTATATACAAGCACATTATCATTGAAGCATGTTTCAAACATTCAACTACTAATGCCAGGTGTTTGTCCAAGTGGTCTGAAAGAAGGATTTATTCGCTGGGATGACGAGCAGTCAGAGATTGATGAAAATAATGCAAACTATGGCAGTCTACCTGACGGGATATATGAAAAGACAAACACAACAATCAAATATTGCTGCAGCACCAAGGGAAATATCAACAATCCAATCAAACTTCCCAATACTAAGCCATTTTATCTGCTTACATATGACTCGACACAATGTCAGAAGGTGCGAGGTATGAGAGCAAGTTCAGAGTTTATAAAGTTTGATGATAATGATCAAGGCAACACTGATGGAACTGGTGGGGCATACCCATATGGACCAAGTGAAGATCCTTTTAACTTGAAGATATACTCATGCTACTATGAACCAGGTAGTATAACAGAAGATCATTTTACATTTCAAAGCAACACCTCCTATCAACAGCACTTTCAGCAGGTTTTTTTGTTGATCACTTTATATATCTAACAGTGATAGTTGCTTGAATCTTAATCAACAAGAAAATCACTTGTTAACTTACCAAATAAAGCTTAACAATTCTTTGTACGTACAGGTCAAGAGAGCTCTGAGGACCTGGGAATTGGAAAACAGGCAAAGGTGAGAAATATGATTTGACATTTCTTTCATGCCATGATAACTAATATAAAATCTATTGCTCTAATGTATCATGATTGAATACTATGCAGGATGGTTCGTTTCGTATGACGTCACCCGCACTGGCAGTAGCTGTGGGTTGTGGTGTAGCAGGCGCTATTGTAGGTACTGCCACCATAGCATTTCTTATCAAGAAATTCCTAGCAAAACGAAGGAAAAATGCTGGCACGGAGACTGAGCACCTCATGGGAGAGTGATTGAGTGTTCACTATCAATATTTGTTCATACTAACGTATCTGGTAGCAATATAACCAGGGGATTTTTGTAAATACTTAATTACATACACACTGATAATAGTAGATTTGTACATGCACACATGGTCAAATATGACATTGCAATATAAACAACTTTTCTTACAACGGTTATGAAGCTACACACTTTTTTTCATTGAATGCTTGTTAAAATGAACAAAGTAATTAAAGCATTTCTTAACTCACTGTTACTGCTGGCAATTCCGAGAACATAAACCATCCTACAGCAATAGTTGGCATTACACATTGGAATAATGTTTAAATCCATTGTGCGATTATTAATCGGCAGCATTCGGAAATGTCCGGCAATCATCGGAAGAACGGTGACTGTTGTCAAGAAAATATGGCAAGTTCTCCTCCGATTCCTAGCCCAAAAAGTGGGACAGCAAGTCCGAATGATTCCCTGAAAAGGGATGCTGCGAAAAAAGAAGGGGTCAAAGGCTGGATGGGCACATTAACTCGCAGGAAAAAGACAGATGAAGGTCAGTAATTAACTTGGGGTTTACAAACAGTGGTATTGCCTTGAAACGCTGTTTTTAGTACTGCGAATACAACGAACTGTAGCTCCATAAAAATGATGCTAAAATGCTTATTGCTCTAAGGCTATGATTCCCGATGTAACTGTTGTCGAGATCGGCGCTTCCATTTTTTTCGCCGTAGTAAAATCCACGGACCATGTTTACGTTTGCGTAATTGCCATGAATATTTGTTACATACTTTGAATTATTTCTAGTTAATTAGAATAGTTAGTAACGGTTAATTAGTGAGTCTGTCGTTGTAATAAATGCTTTTTTTGCAGTGAATCAGTTAGAAACTGAAGGAAAAAATGCCATTGATACCCCATTGTCGCCAGCCATTATTGTGCCAAACAGTTTTAAATTAGGTAAGACATTGCATGGCATGTACACTATGTTCAATGTTTAGGTAATACGGTTATGTAAAGTAAATTTACCTTGTAGAGGAGACTGAAGAAAGGTCTATGATTGAACCAGCCTCATTGGAAGACCCAAAAGTTCATGAATTGATGAATGTGAGCTTCTTCCGAACTTGCTTTCAGCAACATTGTATCATTGTTTTCAAACTAAATGATATATGTAAACTGTTTCAGAACTTGCTGGAATGGATTAACAGTGAGCTAGCTGAGAAAAGAATTGTTGTTCGTGAGATTGATGAAGATTTGTATGATGGACAGATATTGTCCATTTTGATGGGTAAACTTTGTCCCCACATTTACTATTTGTATATTCTGCATGGCATTGACTAAGAAATGTCATAATTTTAGAATTTTCTGTCTTATAAATCTATATTGTAGAAAAACTGGCAAAAATCAAATTTGAGTTTTCAGAAGTCACACAGTCAGTTGGTGGTCAGGTATGAGAGGTTTGTAGCACTGCTTATCAAAAAATGAGCGACTTCATTATCATTTACTTACTTTTTAGATTGAGAAATTGGAAATAATCCTACACAAAGTTGAACAACTTCTTAGAATTGAGAAAAGCAACGTTAAGTGGACAGCAAGAAGTATGAAAAATACAACATATTGATTTGCGATCTAATTGTCAGACTAATGTGTTCTTGTTAGTTTTGAGAGTAAAGTAAATATTTGAACTTACTATGTACTTGCATGCATTCTTTAGAAATTCACAACAAAGATCTTGTATCCATTCTTCACTTATTGGTCGCATTGAAGGAGCATTTCTCACCTAACGATGTAATCACGCCGGGAGTCTACATGAAAGTTGTTGTTGTTCAGGTGAAGTATAGTAACTTGTGGAATTTCACTTTCCAAGGAAAATAGTTTCCACTATTTTGCTTACAGAAACAAGAAGGTTTATTGAACAGTAAAAGAATCAATGTTCAAATCACAAAAGACACTGAGGAAGTTGAGTAAGTACTGAACGTCCATCTCTTTCCTTGATTCTGCTGGATACAGTATATGTCGTGACTGAAAATATATTAAAATCGATTGCACTGGTCTTTTTAGATTGGAAAAGCAGAGGCGTAGAGGTACTGTTTACATCATTTCGTGTTTTTCAAATTTGGGAAACTGCATCAAATACTTTGTTTTGTTTAGAACGAGATGCATTTGATGCATTGTTTGAAAATGCTCCGGAAAAATTGAATGTAGTAAAAAAGGTCTGAGAATTGAAATGATGAAATATTTTGATGTTCTGAAATTTTGATAGCAATATTTTTGTTTTTAGTCACTACAAAATTTTGTGAATCGTCATCTCACAAAACTCAATCTCGAAGTCAATGATATTGACACGCAGGTAAAACTTTCCATAAAATAGTGTACAAAGGTGAGAAATCAAGAAGTTATGAAATGTTTTATTGTTTTTCTAGTTTCATGATGGGGTCCATTTAATTTTTCTCATTGGCTTACTCGAAGGATATTTTGTTCCGCTGTACAAATTCAAAGTCACACCAACTGGATTTGAACAAAAGGTTTGTTGTGACTTGCTGTAGTTCTTTGCTGCTAGCATGTGTCTTATTCCTTGATTGTTGCTTAGGTCAAAAATGTTTCGTTTGCCTTTGAACTAATGGATGATTCGTCTGTGCCTTACCCAAGATGTACGCCTGAAGGTAACTAGTGTAGATACAACACAATTGAGACATTGCGAAAAACCTAACAGAATTTGTTTGCTTTCTAGATATTGTTTCTAAAGACCTAAAGTCAACCTTAAGAATTTTGTATGCTCTATTTCAAAAATATAAAAACAGTAAATAGTTGAGGATAACAAAGCATCTCTCAATAAATATATAAGAATTTCTGGGTAAACCTTCTTTGTTCAATCACCTTAATATAATAAATAAAGAAATATTTTGGACAATGTTTTCCATTATCACTTTAGGACTTCAGTTTTCAGCTAAATGTACATAAAACAAGTCTAACTAAAGCGGAAATTCATGACATGCGTGGAAAGTTGTCACATTTTGTTGATATAGATAAATAATGAACAATCATAGCAAGTACCTTAGTCGAGATGTGCTCCAAGAAACTCATTGTAAGGTATCCTATTGTTCACATTCTTATCGTAATATGCAGCCACATGATAGAATTCTTCCTCAGACAGTTGCATTTTGTATTTTTTCAGGACATGTCTGAATGCCAATATGCTGCATGTGCCATTACCCTGATAATCCAATGCCTAAAAACCATAATCCAGTACCATAAAATGACCAATAACAAACATTTTTTTCACTTGGCCAAAAACTTACAAGAATCTTGCACATTTATGAAAAACATGTATTGCATTTTCTTAGCTTAAAGCATGTCCAGAAATGAGATCCACAATCTGACTGACTAGCTCTCAAAAACAAAAAATAAGCAAACCTGGTGCAGTCTCCACATACCTTGAATGATCTTCTCATGCTTTTCCAATCTTGACGAATCTGCAGACGGAATTTTGCAACAATGGCCAGAAAGTGGTCAGTTGGTTTACCAGGATTATACTAAAATGAAAAAGACGAATTAAACCTTAATTAGATGGAATACGTTAATGGGAAATAGGTATGGTATAAAAATATCAGCCGGCTGGCCGTCTGTCTAAATGGGTCAGACGAACAGAATTTCTCAATTTTGCTTCGGTCGGACAATGTCCGTGACCGACTGATATTTTACAAGGCCTGAATTTGTATGATGACTTTCTCACCAGAATTCGAGTTGGTTGTAATTTTGATCGACTAAGAGTTTTGTCGACTGGTTCTTCAAGTTGATCTTTAAGGAAACTTCGCAAGAATTCCATGTATGATATACTGGAATAGATCAATTCAAAAATATATTTTGGAAATCATAATTTCTAAAGCAGCATAACTGAAGAATTAAGATACATACTTTCCTGTGTTTCTATCTTCATGCTTTCTCCCAAGAATACAAATCTCATCAGGAGCAAGTGGAACATTTCCAACAGCTAGTACATCTAGAAAAACAACTAAATTAGTAAACTTTATGTATAAACATATGTTGTTTCATGATTTAACATTAGAAATGTCAGTTCACCTTTGAATGACTGTAGCGGTACAACACCAGAATTTAGAACATCATGATCCATAAAGCTAGTTTTTAATGACTGCCATTTGTTGCAAATCTAAATAAAAATAGAAGATTTGTCAAGTAATTGAACACTTCCCACATAACTGTGACAAAACATACAAACTTTGTGTCGAGTGACTTCAAAAACTGTAGCCTAAACATAATCACTTCAATACCTCATCTTTGACTCGTAGTTCAATTTCTTTCACATTTCCATCTGGGATCTGGACAGGTGACCTTCGTTGAGATGCCGATGTAAATTGTCCTTTTGATAGCGGTGGCTTACAAGGACTTGATGTTCTGAGCTGACTGGTCGAAGGTCTGAGAAGTGGTGCACTACGGGCTCGATTGTGATGCTAAATAAAGGGAAACATGATTAAATATGTGATACACATACTGTTCTTATGTAGTACATATAAAAACTTATTGGGTGCATACACGTAGCTTCTGTGGTGTCCTCGTGGAAAAGAGTCTTGAACAATCTCTTTCAAAGATATTCTTAGCTTGAAATGAGAGAAAATCCTTGTTATCCCTATTGAATGGAAACATACTCCAACATTGCTTCACTTGATTTGGACTCATGTGCGAGCCACGACTGCTGGTCATCTTGTGGGGCACACTGCCTTCACTTTTGGCATCTGCTTCAAGCAGCACCTAAAGGGAAAAAGGACAAAATACAATTAAAAGGCAACAGTTTTGAAATTTATAATATTTCTCAATGAACAAACTTGTAAAACTGACATGCTAAGACAACAGCCTTCAGTTCATTATCACTGAATAATTAAAGTTTCATTTAGCAACAGAAAACAAAATCAAGTTCCATCACCTGGCCAGCATTGTTTCTAAAGATCTCAAGGAAGCGATCATAAGAGATGTACCCTTTGTGCTCAGGATCAATGCGAGACATCAACTTTGTGTGATCTTCTTCAGAAAGACGAAATGAGAATTTTTCTATAACTCGGCGTAGCTCACTACGACTGATCTTTCCATCCTTGTTCTAGCAAGAAAAATTTTAAGATGGTACAGTGGTGTAGATCCAAATATAAACACTCAACTTAGTGTCCAATAGTCAAAACTTTATTAGGTACCGATATACCATTATTACCATGTATAATAATCTTACATAATCAAACTCCAGAAAAGCATCTTTAATACTCATGAAATTCGAGTGGATATGAGACTGCAGGGCATTGAATACATCTTCTTCACCTGTGGATGCTTCTGGCTGCCATAAAATATTAGCTCTAAAGAAACCCACTAAGTCAGACAAGAAATTCTAAGAACAAAGTTTAAAAATACTGAATACACCACTTACTGGGCTTTTCCATAGAAATCAATAAAACGATCATAATTTATGCGATGACTGACTTGTACACCACAACTAAAAATGACAGTAATATTCAATTTGGCAATCCACAAAAAATTTCAATACATAAAGAAAGTCCATTTCTACCGTTGTAACAAAGAATGCAGCACAACTTCAGACAAAGGAATCGTGTATTTCATCACAATCTTTTTGAATTCACTTAACAGAACATAACCAGACGCTCGATAATCAAGAATCGTGATAGCTCTACGTATCTCATCACAATTGGCTATAAACTAAAACAAAACTCACAAATACATAACATTTTGAAACTCAACCAGTCACTGAAATACAGCCATACTACCTTTTCTCTAAATGCATCTTCATCAAAGTTTTCTGCAGGTAATGGAAACAAGGGAGAAGCTGAAAGACTAGGAGGTTCTTCCATCTCATTTTCTTTAGAGCTTGGCTCTACTTCTCGAAGATCATCAAGAAAATCGATATAGTTTAACATGCTGCCATTATTTGACCTGTCATATTTTACCCACAATCTGGAGAAATGAATTCTTATTAAAAATTAAAATATACCCTATATGGAACATTAATGCAAAGATCTCACCTTTCAAATTGCAAATCAGTCATTCGAAAGCAGAAGTTCTCTAGAACTCCTCTAAGTTCACGTTTCTTAATAAACCCATCTTTGTTGTAATCAAATAGTTTCATTGCTCTCCAAATGCTGCTGTGTTGACCTCGAAGCTAGAAAGAAATTAGCATCAAGTGCAATTTATATTAAAAATTTTGGTGTCTTATATAAGGCAGTTCCATATTAATATACCTTAGATATAAGCTTGCTCTCAAAGTCTTCCTTTGTCATACTGCACAGAGTCGACATTTCTTGCCTAGAAATGATTCATACAGTACATATACTGTAATCTGTGATTACAATTCTGAAACAACAAAAAAAGTAATCCACCTTCCATCATTTTCACCAGTGAAGTAGTTCATTAGGAACTTTGTGTAGGACACTCTACCATCTTCATTTACGCCAAGCTGCAAACAGAACAAAGATACCTTCGGACACATTTGACTCTCGGAATAATAAGTACTCAAATAGCAAACTAGAACACTCACCTTATCATAAAATTTCATTAAATCATGAAGAGGTAAAGTTATGTTGCAATAACTGTGCAGAACTTGAGCAAATTCTCCTTGCGTCACAGTACCAGTCTTTAATCGATCTAGAGTTTGGAACACCTGGAAATAATGGGAGTATGGGACATCAAGATTTCCTATTGGTGCACAGGTATACGTCTAATAAAGTTAATATGATTACCAAAGTACCTGTTTCAATACTGGTAAATTTTGCTTGGCTGCTTCTGCAATAAGCTCTTCAATTTCTTTTAGATTTCTCCTGGGAGATCCTAAAAATTTTGCAAGTTCATTACAACGCAAGCTGATAGTTACTAAGATTGCAAAGTCTACCAGGTGAAGACATTCGCGACGTTTTGAATCTGCTTCTTGGCTCCGAACGAGACCTTTCACACGAACGAGCTGATCTTTTTTCCATGGAAATTTGTTTGCTTACGGGACGTAGGCAATCAAAACCCAAGGCAGTTTTTCCTTGTCTCACGACAATATTCGCCATTTTCCAGAAGTACTCTTTGATGGCGAATAGCTGGCATATTTTACAGGCTGTTGCCAAGGTGAAAGTTCAAATCACAGCGTTGCTATGACGAATAACAACAAAAAACGCAGGAAATGGAAACTTCATGTTGCACGTATTTCGGATTCAAAAGCATGCATCCCCCTGACTACATATCCCAACTCCTCATACGTTATTATTCTTCATGTATGAGGGGGGCGAACGACCAACACTTAGACCATTTACTGCCGCGTTAAACCTAAGACGAAGATTTTAAAATCTTACACAAAGCAATATACAAACCTTACCTCTCAGCCTAACGTTTTAGATGTTATTTTTAAGAACATTTGGTCCACACTGGCACAACAGACGAGTCTTGGACTATAAATTTATTACAATGTGTACATATAGACAATGATATAAAAAGCAAGGTATGATGTGTGGACACTGCCCAGACCAATCACAAGTGTTCAACGCAAGTAACAGCCCTAATTTTCCATGATATTTATTTATACAACAATTATTTGGCAACAGACACAAGCAACGTAGCCAGTTTTTCAAAAGCTGCTTACCTAAATCCTGGTTTAATGGTAAAGTTTCAGTCAAAGTTTGTCTATTAACTTTACAAACTTGACAATAGTTTTCCAAAAAGCTCATTTATGTAAAAAGTGTTATAAAATATCGAACAAATGTGCACCATTTGTGACTAGCAAGAAGTTCTCAACAAAAAGAAGTCTGTATTTGCAAAGTTTTGAAACAAATAGACATGCAGAAATGCATTAACAAAATGGCTTGTTAAACTTTAGCTCAGGGTTAACGCTAAGCCAGCTTTGAACAAAGGGTTCCAGGAATCTCCAAATTGGGGAAAATGGGCTGCCGCTATACTGCAATCTACACAAAGAAATTGCTAGAGCAGATCCTATTTAAATCAGGATTAAAGAATCAAATTGAAAAAGTAGGTTGCCTGGATTATCAGCACAAATGGGTGTGCAGTTATTATTATGGTTATTTGATTCTATGACATCAGCAATCCCATTTAGATTTTTGAGCCTTGATGTCGCCAATTAAACTTTGCGAGCAAGATATGCCCATGATCTAAAAATGATACGTATGCTCACATTAACTTTGAAAGATGTAATCACCGTTAAGGAAGTACAGGCCTATCGCTGTATGTACATCACCATTTTTCATGAGGAAACATTACCTGAACTAAAGCAATTCCAAGTGCTATTGCTCCTATCATGATAATGTTCATTTCTATCCACTCTGCAAAGCCTTCAACACATCCACGGACAAAAATTTTGCCCTCAATTTCCACAATATCCTGGAATTTAAGTGGTAAATATTATAAATAGAGTTACATACTCAAATCATAAGTTGATCTACCATGAAATCACCCTACAGCATTGAGTAGTCATTATAACTTCTATTAGTTCAATATTACCTTAGTTCTGACCCCATAACCACATTGTTTATTTTCTTCATCCTAAAAACACAGAGTATTTTGGTGAAAGTTGTATCTCGTTCAAACTAAATTGTCCTAATGCTGTTGGATTTGATGCTCTTTCACCACGCAATAGTTTAAGTATTGAACATCAATAAGAAATTAAACTAATTTCCAGTTAAGAACAATCTTGAAGTGCTATGCAAAACATAAAGAGATATAAACAACCTCTCTGCAACATGATGCTGGCACACCACATGCCTCAGCTGTTTTGGCAGAACAGTTGAAGTAAGTGTTATCATTCCAGTCATTGTAATCAGTCACACCACAGCACTCAAACTAAACAAAAAAATACCTATGTAGTTCAATCTTTATCAACAAACATAAAAAAAAAAACAATAAAGTTTTACATCATGTTGAACTTTATCAATCAGACTTCTCAAATCAGGATTGTCACGATAATTTACAACTGTATCTTGCAATTTGTCTTTTACAATCTCCTCAAACTAAAAATACAAAAATTTTTTTATGAAGAAAATATAAATCCTATTATGATTTCCCATCAAAAACAAAATATGTCAAGAATACCTTTCCCTTGAAAACAAACACAAGAATACCAAGTAAAATTTGTAAGAAGAATATCACTCCAAGTGCAATTGTAAACTAAAATTAATCAACAAAAGAGATAAGTCTTGCTAATTAATGCTTTAAAACATTGCTTTACTTTGTCAGAGACTGGATGAAAGTTCAAACAGTATTAACTACTTACAAACTTGAGTAAACAAATATTTTCCCTTAATGCACCAATACATCCGGTGAATCCCAAGACGAACATGATTGATCCAACAATGATAAAGAAAAACGCAGGATCGCTCCATGCATTTTCGACAAAATCGGAATAGGAGGCATTCTCAAACCTTGCATAAATGCCTATTGCAAGGCATGCTCCACCCAACAGCTAAAGAAAAAGAAGCAACTCAATCAACTGCAACTTTCACGGGAATATTCTCACCATGGCAACATACACCCCCACAAAGAGAAAATACAATCCAGTGATAAAATAGGGACGTTAAGCTTGACTACCAGTACGAATACAAATTCCGAAACGAGTCAAACACATGCAAACTGTACATATTTTGTTTTGGAAGCATGTTTGACTTCACTTCCAAAGTCTCTCCATTATTGGAAGTTGTGAAATTCAATGTGAGAAGCCTTGGAAAACATCTAAAATTTGGATCAAGTGTGAGTAATCTAATCTATTTAAGATTTTATCGTTGTTTTATGTCGTTGGCTACGTTTTGTTCCTTTCTGAATGAAAAATGGATTAGTCTTTTCAGAACAAGTCTTGTGAGGTGCGGCTTAATGGTCATGACATGTAAAAGTATGAGTTATTAAGAATCGTGATAAATCAGTATCTAGGTATTCGTACTGGTACTCCCTAATGACATACATAATACCACATTAAAACTAGTGTTAAAAATTTTTAATTTAAAACCCCTGCGATACCATAAAATATTGCTTGTTCACATTTCGTAGTTCTAATCAGTATCAAAAATGCTGTGTTGGTAATACAGACCCAACTGAGCGCTAATTCATAGTATAGTCAAAGAAGGAAGTATCTAAAAACATGTTACGACAACATATAAAGTTTGAATAACCGAACTAAAACGTACATGAATCTGTTACGAAACTTGAACAAAAGAATAACAATAAAAAAGCAAAGAACTTAATACATGACACAAGCAACTATTAGTTTTATACAGCTACGCAATAGTAAATAGTTAAAGATAAGTTAGTAATACATTTTAAGCGGCAAAACTCACCCAAAATAGCACGTTAAAGAAGAACAATAGATACTTCACAGTTGTGCTAACTTCTGAGCGCTCAAAAGGTCTTCTACGAGCCATAAATTGTTCTAAAGCTGATCAAGAATTTCGAATCTAAAATGACAACAAAAAATTGTACGAATGTAATTTAAACACCCGATTCATATATAATGATGCCAATGACTATATAGCCGAAAAACGTTCCACGCACTGCCATTTTTCCGCTCCTGTCGACATTTTTGAGTGGTCTTCGGTGGCAGTGATCAAAATTTGAATAGCGCACGGCGTGGTCATAAGCAGTAAAAACAAGTAGCTTTGAAAACTAGAAATTATTTAAAACACGCGTTTTTCCCACCATAGAGGTTATAGATAACACGATGTGTTGTTTATAATCTCTATGCTTCTCACGAAGTCTGCCGTTTGTATAGGAACAACATCAACACGAAATACGGCGATTCTTCATGGAAGCAAGTTAGTTTAGTTGCACTTCAGAAGAACGGGCTGTGACAGGGCAATGAATGCACTTGTCTTCAAAACACTATACTTTTTCTTGCCACGAAATTATGAATCAACAAAGCAACAGGTTGTGTTTTCATAATGAGTTTTGAAAGGAAAGTGTATACAAAAAATAAGCATGGCTGCTTATCGTAACTGCTTTTTTCTTTTTGCTGTTCTAATACTTTCACGAGGAAAAGTCGATTGTAAAAAAGGTAGGAAGTAGCTATCTCCCCTTTCTCGTCATTTTGTTGAAAAAGGATTCATTGATATTTAATTGGGTAGCCGCAATATCGAAACTTA
>JAODVQ020403151.1:0-11053 GCA_025400075.2 Phenganax stokvisi | reverse complement strand
TTTAAATTTTGAAATGAATTTAATTTTAATGCCCATTGTTTTTCACTTTTATTTTATTTTCCATAAAAAAATAAGAAATTCGCTATGGCGGTTCTCGGCCACCATAGTGCTATTTGTCTAATCTGTCAGACAACATTGATAGCAATATTCCTCTTTCTTGTGAAGGTGAACTTAGTGACAGTGCTACTTCTGACCCAGAATCTGTTTTGACAGAGCCAGATAGGAAAAAATTTAGCATTGGAATTGAACAGGCAGATCAGGTATGTAAAAGGCTAAATGACCTCAGAAAAGGCAAAATTTCTAAAGATCGCATCTTTTTTAAGTACCTTCATGACATTGTGGAATTCTACATCAATAGTATAAATATGACCCTGATGTAGTTCAATATTTCAAGACTCAGGGTGCGAATTAAGCTGAAAAAGTGCATCGCAATTTTATTTGAAATCATTTATAGTTCCCTCTCTCCAATGAGTGACATGTTTTTTTTTGTCAACTCATCCGAAATACATCACCATCACGCATATTAACTACAAATATGTAAGGAATACAATGCATGCTAAGTATACTATAGTAGATGATGAAATGTTCATTAAACTTGTAAGCATGAAATTGTTAACATGTTAAGTTATTCCCTCCTGCATGAATGGTTACACTGACTCATCATCAGAATCTTCGTTTTCTCAGTCTGACATAGTCAGTTTGGTTATGTCAATTACACCATCTTTGGAAGAAACAGTTTTACGTTTCCTTGGGTAAATATGGCAGGAGCTGTTTAGTCTATGAACTTTGGCATTAAACCATAACTCAATTGCTGGAATGGGACAGTAATCACTGATTGACACAAATTGTTGGCTAATTCCAAGATTTGCTTCAAGTTGATCTCTACCTAAACATTTACACCAGTCGGTCTTCACTCGTTTCATTCTGCTGAACATCCGTTCGAGTTTAGCATTGGAAAATGGCATTAAAAGGAGTAGCTCAATTACATGTAGGACATTTGCACAATCTTTCCTGAATATGTCAAACAAATATACCATAGACCATATTCCAAATAGTTGCTGCTGTTTGAATTAAGTAAATTCCCAAGTCTGTTCTTTAGTATATCCCATACGGCAGGAATTTCCGCTATGTTACAACAGTTAGCCTCCAATAAAGGTTTGAAATGTTTTATCAGTTTGGACATATTCAAATCACTAAAAGACATCAGATGGGCTTTGTCAGGAAGCCATTTGTTGTAGTCGAGAACACCTACCATATTCTTGAAAATAGGACAGTTTGATAAATTTTCAAACCCACCACTAACAGCATCTGAAAGAGCAGCTAATGTTGATTGGTATATGTCTTTTACAGTGCTTTCGCTTGCCTCGAAGTTCCTTTAACTTTATCCCTTGGTAAGTGTAGAAACCTTCTGTTTGGGTTACTTCACTTTTGAATTTGTTGTAGTAGGAGAAACGAGATCTATCAGTTTCGCTAAATTCATTGTTATCAAGAGCTTCTGTAACATGACCCTGAAGTCTAACCATTGTCCATTTGAATTCCTGTATTCGGCATACAGCTTTTACTAGATCATGCCATTCTTTTTGCTGGCTGAGAGATATCCTAACCAAGACGAATAGAATATCTACATGGCCATCATCATTGGTATTTTTCCTGTAACCTCTTGCTAAGATAACCTGCGGTTTGTTGATACTTTTTTGGTTGACTATCATTGTTTGCAAGCTATTCAAGATGCATCAAGAAAGTTCCATAATGCTTTAAAACAATCTTAACAGCACTATACCGATGTCCAACCCATCGAGATCCAGAAGCTTGAGCAGGTTTTGGAGGCTTTTCTCCCAATGCAGTTCCAAGTTCTTTTAGTGGTTGCAATCTTTTGGGACTGTTTTGATAAAGTTTGTATAAAAATACAAATATGTTGTTGATATCTTCAAAGCAAGAATTGCTAAACGTGTCCCTGCAGCTAGTTCAACTCTGTGATTGAAACAGTGTATTGGAGTCAACCAAGGAGATGTCTCCTTCAACCTAGCTGCTACACCTCTGTGAACGCCCAAATTAACAGAAGCTCCGTCTGTGTTCAAACCATGCAAATGGGAAATCATTTAAACTTGTTATAAAACAGAGCTGCTTGCATGAACTGACTGTAAGCTGTTGTAACAAATGTTCTAATATCCAGGCTGTTTGTCATGCCTGTAGAGATAACGGACAAGTCAGCCATATTCCCAGTTTGAGAGCTTGTCAGAATTATATCAAGACAGGTACCCAACTGGGCTGTGTTTGATGATGGAAATAAATAAGCAATACTGAAATTAAAAACACCCTCGAGGACAGGTCTATTGATGCAGATTTAAGTATGCTTGTTCCCTTGCCAGACTGTGCTCAAGTTGGAAGGAGCTTGAAAGCCAGCTTTGCAACTGGGTTTCAAAAACAAGCGAGGAAATCTATCTTTTCTGCTTACTTTAAGGAATAAATTTTAAACAGACAAAAAGAAGAAAAGAAGGGAATGTTTCCCAAAAATGATCATGCTAAGGACAAAGTTGGACATGATCCCATGGCTGTTTTGATGCTGACCAAAGAATATCTTGCAACATATCTTGGTGAGCTTGGGTAGATTGGCCATGCAATTATTCCAGAATTAGACAACTTCACAGAAAACAACAAGATCGGCGCCCTTCGACAACCAATCTGCATCGCCATAGGTCCTGTCAGTAAACTCTTCTTCTAAAGCTGGGATTCCAACATGAACTGCTCAAAACTTGTAATAGCCACCCTTCACAATCCTGTCCAAAAATTTGTCACTTTAAAGTGTCACTGTGATGAAAATTTGTCATCAAAATATGAAAATATTTTTCCGGCAATGTCTTTATCTAAGTTAAAATAGCACTTGTGCACAATTTGAATCGAAACAGGACAATAGTCACTGTGGTATAAACATTTGAAATGACTAAATCGACGTCCGCCATTAAAATCCGCCATCTTGATTTTATCTATTCGAGAAGGGCTCATGACGTCATAGTCTCAACATGTCACAACAACACACTCCGAATACTATAGCAATCAAAGCAGTGAAGAGCTACAAAGACGGTATAAAATGTCACTTTCATCGCGATCCAGCTGTGTTTCTGAGTCTTTGACTGAATCAGATGTTTCTGAAGAATCATTAGTTTATTCAACAGCCAATTCAGAGCTTTCACGCAAGTCTGACTCTGAAATATTTTCGGTGTTTGACGATAGCGTTGATCCGCTTGCCTCACCTGAGGAAATAGCCGAGTACTAATAAGTCGTAGCAGCAGAAGAATGCTTGGAAGATACGCTACGAAGCCGCTTTGAGGCAGAACAGATCATGAAGGGCTAATCTTGTGAACCCAGGAAAAAATTTGCACGTTTAATTTGAAAAAATTTCACCCATATTCTTCACAGAGCCTCATCAGATGGACTAGAATGTAATGATATACCTGCGTTTTTTTCAGATATATTGCTGCAACTTTGTACAACACAACGCGGCAATGGCATTTTGAAAAAATAAAGCTTTATTTGCTTGTTTCTGTACTGTTTATATAATGTAGTACTAGGGCGTTTAGCAAGTGTTGAGACTATGATGTCACACATGACCTTTACTTTAACTTTTCCAATATGGCGGATTTTAATGGCGGTCGTGAAATTACGAACTTTGTCTTCGCATAACTCAGTCAAATTTTGACTTGACGTGCTAATATTTTGGAATGTTGCTAATATATACCTACTCTTTACAATTTTGGAAAAAAAGAGAAAATTAATTTTTCGTCACAGTGACACTTTAAAGGAAAATACTTCAAACAACTTGCTGTAGCAAGATGCATTTTTTATTGCCGTGAAGCATTTTACCTTTATGGTTCAATTACTTCCATATGTTTTATGGAATTGAAACCAGGGATAATGACTGTGGAACTGAGAAGCCTGACCAACTGTAGACAGCTAAGGGATAAGCTAATGCAATTTAATATTCCATCAACTGGCACAGTGAAGAGACCGTAAACCCCAGAGTATCTGACGATCAAACGGGTTTGTCAAGTAATCAGGTAAACGTTGGAGTATCTGACGATCAAACGAGTTCTGAAAATCAAAAAGGGCTGCAGACTACTCCACAGACTGAAAATAATTTACGTGTTAAAAGACCGCGTGCTCCGGATACTTTGGACTCTATTGTGGCGGAGGGCTGAAGTCGAACCTGTTATTATCGACGAGGAATTTTCTTCCCCCAACTCTCTTTGGGAGGAGAGTGATGAAATTAGTACATTTCAGGGCACTATTGATAAATGAATGAATAAATATGAACGTAAAACATTGTTCAAAGCCTACCCTTGACCAGATGTCGATGCAGTTTATACACCAGCACTGGAAGACTATTTGAAGCCACTCATTCCGGGCATCATGACCCCAGAAAAGCCTTTAAAGGATTTGCAGGACAATATCCTAGACATACTGGGCCCTCTCTGAACTATGTTGAGAATTTGTTGGCAATGCTGGATAGCATTGGAGGGGATGGCGTAGTTCAACTAGATAAGTCTAGCATCAATGGCTTTTTATCATGTGTAAATCATGCTCTACTACTAGCAGGGGATGCGTCCCCTGCAATCAATGTAAATCGTAGAGAGTTGGTGTTAAGAAAATTAACCCATTTTTAGCCTCCATGGCACAAGAGCATTTCCCTGATGCTCAGCGTCAACTGTTTGGACCAACTATCGAAGAAAGGTTGAAAACCTGTTCAGAGATGGCTGATACCAGTGAGAAAGCCTCCAAAGTGTCTACACCTGGTAGGGGTAAACTGTTTTTTCATGAGATGGCCTTCCAAGGAAAACAGTCAACTCATGGAGGCTGTCAGCTGTCAAATGCCACACCATTCCGTCCCTACGTGTTCTCGGGAAGACGATTTTGTGGAAGACCGTTTCAGCGCCAAAACCTGTTCCCCAGGTTTCCCAACCAATTCAAACACAAGGCCAACAATTGATTACAAGTAGTCGCCCACTCAATCTTCCTTCATCTATGTTTTCAAATTATTTTCTGACTTAACATGCGACAAATATCCCTCCAACCGGCTGTCTAAAATATTTCCTGCCTGTTGGGTAACGGATTACTCAAGACCCATGGGTCTTACAGGTAATCCAGGGTTACAAGTTGGAGTTCCTATCAACCCCAACACAACAGCCCTTACACCAAAATCCCAGACGGTCTCAAGTAGAACAGTCAGTTTTAGATCAGGAAGTCCAAGATTTATTAGACAAACAGGCCATCCAACAGGTACCAAACAGCGACACTACAGGTTTCATAAGTTCTTTGTTTGTGATTCCCAAGAAAGACGGTGGCAACCGCCCAGCTGTGAATCTGAGACTCCTCAATCAATTCCTTGTTTACAAACACTTCAAGATGGAAGGTATCCACATGTTGAGGGACCTTCTAACGAAAGGAGACTATCTGATCCAGATAGATCTCAAGGATGCCTATTTGACAGTTCCAATTTGGAAGAGTCATCAGATGTATCTACGCTTTCTATGGAAAGAAACCTTACTAGAGTTTGCTTGCCTACCGTTTGGGCTAGCCACAGCACCAAGGGTTTTCACCAAACTAATGAAACCTGTTGTAGCTCTGTTATGACAGAGGGGTGTACGGCTCATTATACCTTTAGACGACATGCTGATCATGGCCGAGTCAAAGAGTTTGGTGTTGGATCAGGCAGCTTCAGCTCTGAATCTCTTAGAAAGCCTACATTTTGTTATCAACCGACTACAAGAAGTCTCAGCTGACTCCGAGTCGACAAATAGAATTTTTAGGTTTTTTGAAAGATTCGGTAACTCTGTCGCTACAGCTACCAAGCAAAAAGTTACGGAAAATAAGGAAATGATGTCAACAATTGTTAAATATAAGGGAAATCTCACTACAAGACTTATCAAAATTTCTGGGCCTCCTCACCTCTTCCATACAAGCAGTTCTCCCAGCTCCTCTTCACTACAGAAACCTGCAGAGGTTGAAAAATCAAAACTTGCACAACCTTCAGTCATACGAGGCATTAATTCCTCTCAGTCTTCAAGCAAAAGAGGAACTGATCTTGTGGCAAGACCACCTTCAACCGTGGAATGGCAAGGCACTCTTTCAAAACTCAGTAGATCTTGTGATAGACACAGACGCATCTCGCAGGGGCTGGGGTGCATATTGTGAAGGGGTAAGCACGGGGGCCCATGGTGTACGGAAGAATTGAGGCTTCACATCGATTGCCTAGAACTCCTTGCAGGGTCTTTTGCAGTCAAAAGCTTTTGCAAGAACAAGGTGGTAGCACATGTCAAACTACTGATGGACAACGAATCAGCAGTGAGCTACATCAACAAAATAGGGGGCACTCATTATCAAACACTTGCTAATTTGGCTATAGATCTTTGGAACTGGTCTCTCCAACGCGAAATACAGTTGTCAGCAGAGCACCTGCCAGGGGTTATGAACTTGAAAGGAGACAGGGAATCGCGAGTTTGGACAGACTCCAGCGATTGGAAGTTGAATTCAGTCTTCTTCTAACTTCTGTTTGGGAAGTAGGGACCCTTGGAAGTAGATCTGTTTGCTTCATGGCTAACTTGCCATTTACAACGTTTTGTGAGTTGGAAACCAGATCCTCAGGTGATTGCTACCGATGTCTTCTTAATGAGTTGAGGAGAAGTCAAGAGCTATGCCTTTCCTCCATTTGCCCTCATTGCTCAATGTTTGCAATAGGTGATAGCCCAGAAGGTAGACCAGTTAGGGTCAGTTGCACTAGTTTGGCCAGCTCAACCCTGGTACCCAGTCCTGTTACATCTAGCAGTGGACAAACCTCTGTTATTTCCAATCACACCAGAGCTTTTAGTGAAAGAGAACCAAGCACATCCATTAACCAGCAATAAATTAGCTGGGTGGGTGCTGTCAGCCTACGGCTCCAAACACCAAGCATTTCGGAAGAAACTAGAAACATATTGTTGGCAGCATGGCGCCTACTCTTGTGCCTGAAACAAATGGGTTAGCTGGTGTCATCAGTGACAAATTAATCCCATTTCAGTTACCCTAAGTTCTGTGCTTGAGTTTTTAAAAGACCAATTTCAGTAGAGCAAGGCCTACAGGACCCTTGATGTTTATCGTTTGGCCTTATCTGCAGTTTTATCTCAGGTCGATTCATGTAGAGTGCATTCACATCCTCTAGTCACTCAATTTTTAAAAGGGATATCTCAATTACGACCTCCTGAACCTAAGTATTAGCACACGTGGAGTGTTTGGGAAGTTTTTAAATGTATTAAGTTATCAGGGAGGAATGAGGAATTAGATTTAAAACTACTATCTTTTAAGTTGGCAATGCTCCTTAGCCTTGCAGCTCTTGATCGTTCTTCAGATCTAGTCAAGAGAGACTTAAGGTATAGAACGTTTCATCCAGAAGGAATCTCGTTTAGCCTCCCGGGTTTGTCTAAGACCTCTCAACCGGGGGACCTGCCTAAAGTTAGTTTTCATGCAGCTTTCCCAGATGATGTTATTTATGTCCAGTAGAATGTCTTAGATGTTATGAGTCTCAAACTAGCAATTTTAGGCCTGGAGATATTGCTCTGCCTAACAAATTGTTCCTCTCATACGTTCGTCCACATAATCCAGTCTCCTCTTGTACTTTAACAAGGTGGATTAAGAGTATGCTGGAATTAGCAGGCATTGATATCTCAATATTCTCTGCACATTCTGTCAGGGGTGCTTCCACTTCTGGAGATTCAATCAAGGCATTTCGATTCCAGTTGGCCTAATGAGTCAACTTTTCAGAAATTTTATTACAAGCCAAAATTTAACTCGGCTCCTGGTAATGCAGTTTTATCGGAGAGAGAGTAATTACCATGAGGGCTTTGAACCTGCATTGCTACAAGGAGGCAAGTATCTTGAAATATAATTTTAGATTATGCAAGGCTGGTTTACAGCTGAAGTATAATATGAATTATATAAAAGATACAAGACGAGATTTAACAATGCATTCCCACCTTGGTTTTGTTCCCTTCCCAAGCATTGTTTGTTATATTTTATAGGTTGTTCACAAAAAGACATCAAGAGCTCCTGAGTCGGTGATATGAAACGATGTGGTGATGTTAGAGATACTTTGTTTTGCTACGTTTATTGTTAGTCTTTGAAATTTACTGTATTGTTATGAGATAGGAGTGTTTATATAAAGACAATGCATTGTTAAATATCGTCTCGTATCTTTCATATAATTCATAATATACTTCAGCTGTAACCAGCCATGCATAATCTAAAATTATACTCTGTGTCATGTACAATAGCATGTTGCCTTTCATGCTATAACTGTATATTGCTCATGTTAGACTTAGTTGTTAACATTTTGGACCTTTTAATTGACTCAAATGCTGTGGGGTAAACCGAGACAGACTGATTTCCTTGTCTTAGTATAAAATTCTGTTTGCTTTTTTGCATTATCGCGAGTGCAAAGATTTGCTAGGACAGATATGTTGTCTATCAGTTGACAAGATACCTAAATAATGCTATTAAATGTTGTGTTTAGAATGGTTAGAAACTATAAACGGAAGACTGACCGTGCAAATTGGTCAGAGGAGCAGATGAAGCTTCCTACCTTGGCAGTAGAAAGGAAGGAGCTATTTATTCATGTAATATTTGTATTTAGCTGTTTAATATATTTACTTATTTATCATAATATTAAATTTTTAAAAAGGTTTCAATATATTTGATAAATGTCTCATTTTGCCCTGACTGAGTGGGGCAAAATGAGACATTGACATGCAGCTGCTTTTCTAGCTTAAATACCACAATATTTGCTGAAGAACAGTTTTTTGCACTAAAGTAGTTCACTAGACTGTACTTTACATATCAATGTCAAAAAAAGTGGTTAACTATACTTCCTTGTTTTTTAATGACTGTTATATTTCATAAGTATCTCGTTTTGCCCCGAATTACCCTATGTATGTGATTCCCAGGCAGGATGTATTAGAATCTCTTCCACTTTTTTGTACCCCTTCCAACTCTTTATTACAGTCAGTGAACTGTATACAGCCTTTTCAATTCATGACAAGCACCAAAGTTACAAACAATGCTTGCTATATGAAGCTATACTTCTTGTTGAATCTTGCCTTGCTATATTTCGTGAATACAATTCTAAGAGATCATGTGACAAGCCACCACATAGACCAAACACGCTATACAACCCAGAAGGAAACGTTGCATCTGAAACTTTAGATTCAGTAGCACTGATCAAATGGGCACTTGACATGCTGTTGTAATTTTAAGGAGCCACTCTACCTTGTTTTGCAGTGCACTCGTAATTTTAATAAAGCAGTTAAAGAAGCTCTAAAAAGAACAACAAAACTGGTCAGCGATGTACTTCACCAATCCGAAGTCATGGTACTCTGTGCCCCAACCAAGCAGCAAAATTTTTTGACATGCCTGAAATTAAGCCACTGTCAGTAGGAAACGCCACAGCTGAGCAAAGATGTGCCTTGTGTGACTGGACACTGTTGTCTGGTGCTGCAGTGAGACAAAAAACTGTAAGCCAGGAAACACAATGGCAAAAGCAGGGACACTACCTGGTTACATTTATGGTGGAATGCTCAAAGTTGCCGAAGCTCCTCAAAACGTTTTCTGACTGCAAAGAAAGTCAAAAAGCTGCAGCTAATGAGGCAGATGAAAACAGAAACAAGACGAGGACAATGCTATGGAAGGAGGAAATGCTGCTGCTTACAAATCTACTGAGGAACACTATTCTCAATCTCATGAAGAAACCCTCATGAACAATGATATCGCAAGTGAATTTGGTGCTGAAGCAAACGTTTTGATGGGCACCAGTTTAAAATTTGGAAGGACTATCAGATTCAACAATCATGTGCTTTATCAACTGGTAGGTAAATTTTTCAAATTTGGCATAATAAGTCCAGTGCAATACTTTGGTGTTTGTGTCAGTGATGCCAGGAGATGTTTGTTTTCTATTACAGTGAAGGCTGTAAACAATCTCGTTGTTCTATCTAGTTAAAGGCAACAACGTTTTGTCGGGACATTAAAAAATACATGCACAAGTACAAGTAAGAAGACGTTATTGAGCATGTACTAAAACCCGAAACGCCGAAACGAAACAATCGAGACGAAACAAGCGAAACAAGCGAAACAAGTGAAACCAACGAAACGACCGAAACGAGCGAAACCAACAAAACGAAACAGCTAAAAAAATGGAACGACAAGAAATTTCATATTCAATGAAAGTCAGAGCTTCCATTTGTGAGGAAATTAGAAGAATTAATTTTCATTTTCACGTGTGTAGAAGTGTCATGAGAAGTGTAGAAGTACCTGTGGAAGTACTACAACAGAAACAAACAGAAGTTATTCTTGGCAGTTTAGCGCCATTATTTTGCCGTTGGCGGGAGAAAATGCGATGACACTCGGTGGCGATGTCTTCTCAAATTTCAAAAGATCTGGATAAAGAGGTTGATTACCATATTTAACATTTAAGTTTATTATGTAAAAGTATGTAAATACATTTACATGCTAATAGGCTATTCAATTTATCATAATCAACATCGAAAAGACAGCATGTTTAAATGTTGAATCAAAGCTGGTAAATTAATACCAATACAATTCGAGTAGTGTGAAAAGGGGGATTCTGGGACAAAATGCCCACCCCTCTTAAAAATTCATAATAGTAATTTATACTAATTTTTCTAGGGATTAGGACAAAATGAAAAAAAATGGCATTTTTCCCGTTCCTTTTTTTGAATTCAAAATGGCGATAAAGTATATTTACTATTATGAAATTAAATTTTAAACACCCCTCCTTACACCCCCTCCCCCTTAAAAAAAAGGAAAATCAACTTTTCTCTCTGAAAAGGGAGCCTTATTAAGGAGGTATTTCTCTCTTTTTTCAAGGTCACTCTTCTAAAAGTTATTCAAGGTCACAAATTTTTCAACTTTTTAAAAATTTCTACCTCTCTTTTTTTACTTTTAAAAAGTGGTCTCACCCTTTTATGTTTTAATACAGTTATTTATCGATAGTAAAAATTACTTGGATTCATTT
>JAODVQ020403045.1:0-11054 GCA_025400075.2 Phenganax stokvisi | reverse complement strand
TATGTTTATAGCATCCTAGGTGCACAGGCAAATACGAGATGGCCCATTGTCAATCCAGGCGCAAAGGGTTCCCAGACTCAAGACGTGTTTCATAAATTAGTACGAGGCACCATAGCTCAAGATGACGTCACGATAACTATTTCCAATATGAGAACGGCTATTAAAAAACACAAACGTCATCTTAAATATGGTCATAGGTCCACAAATTATCTTGGTTCCCTCTAGCATGATTATCTTAAAAAAGCCAATAACAGGATATAATAATGTCTTAACCTTAGCTACGGGAGAAATGAAATTTGGCAAGAACAAGGCGCTTAACTACGTGAAACCACGCCACATAGTGCCTAAAATTACCTCTGACTCTTCGGTCAAAAAACTCCTAAGCCGCACAAGCCCGAAAACGTACGCCGCTACGCGGCTTAGGGGCGCGTTCGCCGACAAAGTCAGCTTATTAGATGTAGAAAATAGACGCGAAGAGGGTCATGAGATAACAAAACGCGACGAAGTATTACATACGGGATCCATCATGTTAATAGCTGGTTTAATGATAGCAAAATATATTTTATGATAAAAAAACACACCTGACGGCTTTTAATAAATGGAGACACAAAGTGGGAGCAAAGCTCCATTGTATTTTGGTTATGAACCTACCCAAGACAAGCAAAGTGAAGAGAACAAAAAAGACAACGAGCGCCTTACGGCTTAAACCGAGTCTAACAAAGCCAAGATTGAAAACCTAAAAGCAGCACAAGACGCACATGGAAGCATGTTAACGACGCATTCCACGGAAATGAATAACAACAAGAACCTAAGCAAAGTGATCAAAAACCAGGTGCATATTTTAGAGGCTACATCACAGTCTTATAATAATATCTTAAATAGACTCTCAACGAAGGCTAATAACCATGATGTGGATATCTTAACAAACAAAAACCTGAGCGAAGCGAACAAAAACATGAACGAAGCGAACAAAAACCTGAGCAAAGCGAACCAAAAAAAAATCGCAGATAACAACACGCTTTCTTTGACTAATCGTCAACTAACTGTGAATAACCTGACCGGCATACGAGATCTTAAAGCAAAACAGGGACGGTCCTACTTGTATTGTTTTTCCTTTTCAAGTATAAAAAATACTTATATGAGTCCATCTACTATTTTGGATATCCCCCAAGCTCCTATGACGTTTACCTACCCAATCAGCTTAGTGACAAAACAAAAATAACACTCCTCGATCATGTTTTTGATCTAGAAAAACATATCTCCAACCTAAAGCTAACCTGTTCTATCAATCTTCTTATGAAAAACAAAACGACCGAATTCCACGACCTGGGATAGTTTGATATGATGAAGAAGAAAGTAGTATTTAGCGATCAAAAATTGTTTGTCTTAACTAAAACGTTTTTTTTTAAAAACTACGCGTCAGATCTAAACAACCTCGAGATGTTTAGTGTTCATGTTAAGAAGACGTCTAATATAGATTATGGAAATGAGTCTTTGTTGACTATCTTAGTGGAAACTAACTGAAGCACGTTTTTAAGTAGAAAATATTAAGCCGTTAGGCGAACGCTGCGATGCAGCTTTTGCTTGATTTTTATTTGATTCTTACTTAAAACTTGCTTAGACTCCGTTGCTTCGCATTTGGTGTAGTTTTGAACAAGTTTTAAGTAGGTTTTGATTAGTCTAAAGGTTACTGGAACTCTGCTTAAAATTTACTTAAAACCTGTTTAAAATCCACTTAAATAAATAACAGAACAAAACAGCCGCATTACTGGCATCGTCGGAGGATGGGCACTTGGAAAAATAATCTAAGCCGCCTTGTAAAATGTGTAATCTAAAAAGGTTACACATTTCTCTTACGGGCTTAAGCCCATCAGGGCAACACGCCGCTACGCGGCTTAGTCCCAGTATGTTCCATAATGAATAGCATTTTTTCAAATAATCTTTTTTATGTAAAAGTCGATATAGATGTTCTAAAAAAAACCTGGTTTCTTTTTATACGTGTTCAAGTAGATTACGATTAATATTAAGATGTCTTTTGAATCTGTTATGGAAACAGGTGTAGTTATGTCTTCTAGCTGGTTCTTTAGCGTGTCTGATAAGTAGTTATAAAAACGGCTGGTTAATAATTGTGGTAACCTCAGCTGAGTTAGGTACTCTTCTTCTCTATTATTTCTACAAAAGTCTATCATGATACGATCATCGTGATAAAGGCTACGCCGCAAAGCGTTTTCAGCAATTCGTTACCTTTGGTCTGAAATAATCATTTATTTTTATGTTTTTTTAAATTTTTTGTGGCTCAAACACTTGTTTTTAAGAAAATGATTTTTTTAAGAAAAAAAATACTATAATAAAAGAATGCCTATGAAACCAAAGAATAAAACTACTATTCGCTTTTTAAATCAGATCTTGCGTGTTAGTTTTAAAACCAAGAAAGCTTTATTGTCCCACATCGACTAAAAGAAAGCAAAGATTAATAAAGAAATTAAGTTAAATGACACGCTTCTTTCTAGCATCAGAAAAAGACAAAAATCCTCAAAGATTGAAAAGCCACGCCTGACGACGCTTACTAATAAGAAACTAAACCAAAGCAAAAAACAAGTTCTTAAACCGAATAGATTGCTTAAGCAAGAACTAAGGGAAAAGATTCTCAATGTAAAAAAGGCTGTTAAGACAGGAAAACTACGCATGGTTTTCGATAATCCTGTTAAGGTAAGAACCACGAAAAACAATCATTACGAGATTAGATTAGAAAAAACTGCTATGGATAAAAAGCGAGAGGACTATGTTATAGACGCCGACGAGAAAAAAAATGCGCAGGGCGCGGCGAAGCCTAAAGTGTTAAGCATTTTTTCGGGGGGTCGTCAGAGTGTCGTTGACTTTATTAAGGAAAAACCTAAAAAACAGAAATGTACAGCTAGTTCTTGCATGTAAAATGATCTTGCTTGGTCCCACGGGTGAAATCATAGACACTGATCGCTCCCACTTTAAGAGCAAGCAGATCGAGATCATGGAGGGAACCAACGTCGAAGACGTAGTGAATACGATGATAGAAAAAATACTTGGATCCTTAGCCGAATATCAGAAAAATGGATCGGGGTGGGTCCTCAAGAAAATACTAACTTTAGATATTAAGTCAACAAAATATGATCCTATTATAGCTGGGACTTTCCTCAAGTTGCCTAAGTGGATAAGGGATAAGAACACCATCATTAATCCGAGAAACGAACAAGATAATGAATGTTTTAAGTGGGCTGTGCTGATTTCTATTTTTGGTAATAATAGTGAAAAGAATCCTGGAAGAATAACAAAGTATTTAAGGGGAAAATCTGAGCTTTTAAATTGGAAAAACATAAGATTTCCAGTAGGATTCTCGGATCTGAACACGTTTGAAAAGAATAACGAGGTAAGAATTAATGTGTTCGGACAGGAAAACAAGACCTTGTTTCCAATTAGAATTACTAAAAAAATGAGTGGAACAATGATAAGACTCTTACTAGTAAACGAAGAACATTACACCGTCATTAATAACATGAGTGGACTCTTAAAAAGACAAGTAACGAAGAAAAAAACTCAATATTCTTCTGCGACCGATGTCTTAACTATTTTAGTAAACCAAAACTATTACAAGCTCACATGGAATATTGTGGGAAAGAAGAACCCGTGACCACGATCTTGCCAACGGAGGGTGAATACATCGAATTTAAAAATCATCAGCATATAACTAGGGTTTCCTTTGTGATATACGCTGATTTTGAATGTTATACTAAACCTGCTAAGATACAAAAAGGAAAAAACTCCGTTTTATACCAAGAACATGTTCCCAGCGGCTTTGGAATATACTTAAAGTCTTTTAACGAAAACGTGTTTAAGTCGAGGTTAATCACCCAACTCGATGATGGAAGAGACGTGGCCCAAGTATTTGTTGAAGAATTAGAAAAAATATTGAAGGAAATGTATTTACGTTTTAAGTTTCCGAAGAAAATCATCCTAACCAAAAAAGACGAGGGAGATTTTAAAAATGGAAGTCATTGTTACGTATGTAGTCATGAATTTACTCAGGATGATAAAGTACAAGATCATTGCCATTACACGGGACGCTACAGAGGTGCGGCTCATAATAGCTGTAACCTTAAGTTACGAAAAACAAACTTCATCCAGGTCTTCCTCCATAATCTCGAGGGATATAACGCGCATCTTTTCATAAGAAACTTAGGAGTCTCAGAGAGTAATATTAATAGCATAGCTAAAAGTGATAAAAAATTATTAGCTTTACTAAGGAAGTCAACGTAGATAGCTTTGAAAAAAATGATAAAAAGGTTTATTTAAGAAAAAACTTAAGATTCTTAGACAGTTTTAAATTTATGTCAAGTAGTCTTGACAAGTTAGCAAGCAATCTAACTACTTACGAGAATCTAGAAGCTTATTTTAAGAATGGCGAACAAATCGAGCTGTTAAAAAGAAAAGGTGTTTTTCCATACGATTATTCAGATAAGAAAGAAAAACACTTAGAAAAAGAATTACCATCGAAAAAGATGTTCTACTCGAAGGTTAATAAAAAAGCGATCACGAATGAAGACTATTCGCACGCGCGTAAAGTTTGGGAAACATTTGATATAAAAAACTTTAGGAGACTATCAAGACTTGTACCAAAAAACGGACGTATTGTTATTAGCGGATGTGTTCGAAGCGTTCAGAGACGTTTGTCTGAAGAACTATGGTCTGGATCCGACTTGATACTATACTTCTCCTGGGTTGTCTTGGGATGCACTATTAAAGAAAGCAAATATTCATTTAGAACTCCTCCACGACATAAATATGCACCTCATGATAGAAAACGGAATACGTGGAGGAGTGTCTATGATCACGAAAAGAAAGTCAACAGCGAATCATATATACTTGTCGGATTACGACCCAGAAGAACAAAGTGTTTTCATCAGCTATTTCGACGCAAACAACTTGTACGGTTGGGCCATGAGTAAGCCCTTACCAACAAATGGATTTAAGGGGATGAATGATAAAGAACTAACAAACGTGCAACACGACCCTTGGTTGTTTTGGGAAAACTTGAAAACAATACGGGGTTTATTTTAGAAGTAGACTTAGACTATCCAAAAAACTTACACGATCTTCATTCTGATTTGCCTTTATCACCCGAAAGAACAAATAACAAGTTAGTGAGCACGTTAACACCTAAGAAGAAATACGTCGTTCATCACGAAGCATTAAAGTACTATCTAAGTATGGGACTAGTCCTCGCGCGAGTACACAGGGGTATTAAGTTTAAAGAATCTAACTGGATGGAACCTTATATTAAGTTAAACATCGAGCTAAGAAAAAATAGTACTAACAAGTTTGAGAAAGACTTTTTTAAATTAATGAGCAACTCCGTGTTTGGTAAGACGATGGAAAACTTAAGAAACAGAATTGACGAACAACTCGTAAGATGTAGCAAAAAGGCGCAGAGGCTTTTTAATAAGCCATTTTATAAGGAGAGTAATATTCTTAGCGAAAACCTACTAAGCATTCATTGTCATAAAAAGAAAATCGTGTTAAATAAGCTGATCTACGTCGGCATGAGTATTTTAGACATTTGAAAGCTAAATGTTTTTAACTTCCATTACGACTACATAAAAAAGAAATATGGAACCTGCGCCAAACTCTTATTCACAGACACAGACTCACTATGTTACGAAATAGAAACTGAGGACTTTTATAAGGATATCTCACAAAACGTGGAAGAGTACTTTGACACATCGGAATATCACGTGGATCACCCAAGTGGAATCCCAGTTGGAGGAAATGCAAAGGTACTTGGCGTTTTTAGAGACGAGTGTCAAGGGGAATATATTAAGGAGTTCATTGGACTGAGATCAAAGTGCTATAGTTACGTCATGGATAACAGAAAAATGAAACCACAAAACGCAAACTTAAAAAACAAAAAGTGTAAGGGAATTAAAAAGACGGTGATCTCAAACGAGTTAAGACATAAAGACTATAACGATAGCCTGGAGGCGAAAAAGAGAATAGACAAGATAATGAACATCATAAGATCTTACGACCATAAGCTCTATTCGGAACAAGTGAACAAGCTAGCGCTAGACTTTGAGGATGACAAAAGGGTGATCTTAGAGGATGGGATTAACATGTTGCCAGTCGGTCACTTTACGCTTAAGCCCGAAGCGCTTTAGTTTGGGAAGACTGAGCTGGAAACTATTTTTTGAGGGGGTGGTCGTGGGCTGAGCTTGGGCTGAACTTGAGCTGGTCGGGATATCGAGAGGCGTGGTCGGGGGCTGGGTGTTGGCTGAACTTGTGCTGGTCATGAAATCGAGGTGGGTGGTCATGGGCTGAGCGTGGGTTGAACTTGAGCTGGTCGTGAAATCGAGGGGGGTGGTCGTGGGCTGAGCTAATTTATCTTTGCTGACGTCAGCAAAAAAAAGAGGGGCAGAAACCTCCCTTTCCTTACTACTGTTATCTAAGTATGCATTAACCAGGTAGTTATTAAACTAGCCTTAGTACATTGCCAGACAACATTGCAAATCAGTGTGGGATACTTTTACTAAAATGTGTTAATGGAACTATCAAACAGTTTTTCAAGTTAATCCAATGAGCACCCTATTTTGTTGTTTTATCTTGCATGACACCAAAGGTTTTGCTTGTCGGTGTGGGTCTCTTGTAACCTTGATGACTGAAAGTAATGTCATCTTCATTTCAGTTGTTTTTTTTAATCATCTTATGGTTCACGGTAAAAAAACACAGCTGCACTGTGATATTCCTCTGTAATATCTTTTATATACACTTAAATTGTTATACAAATGGACGACAAAAATACCGTCTGCATCCACATAAAGCTCGACGTGACCCGGAGTCACGTCAAGCCTTATGTGGCAAAATGTCTATAATGGAAGTTGCAAGAGTTTTTCTGCTTCTATTTTTTCAGATTTATAGAACATTCAGAAATTTTACAAACTTGCTAACATAGGATTGGCAAAAATTTCTGCTCTTCTATTTTTTCAGCATTAGAATGTTGCGAGATTTTCCAAACTTGCTAAAATAGAAGTGGCAAAAATCCTCCCTTTTCTCTTACTTCAACATTTGAATATTGCTAGATTTTACCGACCTGGAAATACAGAATTGGTAAAAAGTTTGTCTTGCTTAATTTGGAATGGTTTGGCATTCTGGGATTTTGCAACTATGCTTGAATAAACTTGTAATTGGTTGTTTTTTGTTAAAGCTTAATTTTTTCAATTAATTTTGTCCAAATTCGCGCTCTTTTAATTGGAAGAAAGTTCGGTTTGCTAAATTAGCAAAATATTTGGTTAAACCATACACATAAATTACGGGCCACTTGTTAAAACTGTGAAAACATCTATTTTTGGCAAACGTATTTTTCCACCGTTTTGCGTAAAAAAGTTCTGGCTTTTTGTCCAAAATGCCTTACAGTTAACAAAAATTGGATTCTCTATTGATTTATAACGAGAAAAAGGAAAACTTCTGCAAAAATCAACTAGAGTTGCTGAAAAACATTACTTTGGAAAAGGACAAAATATTTCGGAAGGCGTTAGAAGTGAAAACGTTTTCTTTGCTTGTGATCATTTCAGTCAATTTTCAAGCGCTTGTATTAAGAAAGAAATCAATAACGATAAGCGAAAGCATGAGTCTCCTTGGAGCACGCATTTTTTATCTTGTTCTCTTTTTGTCTGTCCCCGTTTCGCCCCGAGTGCACAACGGAAAAATTGAAGCTGACTCAATTTTTGCAGCGTGTATTTTGAGATCAAGAGCGGATTATCAACAACCGCGTATGTTCAGTACTATGGCTTGGTGCTTGTTCATTCACACCATGCATAGACCCAATATTGTCGTGGTGGAAATAGAAATATTAAATCATTAGCAATATTCATTATGAAGACACGAACACACGTCATGCAAATTATGGCAATCTATTGCTTACGGAATTTGTAGATTGAGCTTGATCAGATTTACTTTCAACAATGTATCTTTTAGCAATTTAGCCAAGTAAAGCCTCCAACAGACGAGCAACTTTTTCTTCAAAAATTTTTTTTGCTCCCCTGTGCGACGAAAAGTTGAAAGGGAGTCTTTTTCGAGATATTATTACGCAAGTCTGATCAAAAAAGATTTCAAGTGATTTGCATTGGATTCAAAGAATGGAGACAAACTCGGCTAACACTTGTGTATACCAAATTCACGACTTCACCTAAGCCACATGCCCAGTTACGTTAGCTCTAGATAACAGAAGCAACGGATTTGACAACGGTTACGAAGCTTCAGAATTATCTACATCATGACTACATGGGTGAATAACTCTTTTACATGACTTTTAAAGATGACTTTACCACCTTGTTTTTGTTGATCATTCCCTAATGCATCGCGAGCTAGTTGATGAAAGCCAGCCGAATGATTCTCATGGGCTCATCTGCTCCTCATCTCATACATTTGTACCTGAATTGTTTCTGAATATACTAACTCAAAACAAGATCTGTGTGACAAAGCAAGATCTATATGTAATAGTTTGTGTTGCACAAGGAGATGAGCCTGCGCTCAGAGCAACCATGAGCAGATGAGGTTTTGCTCAAAGCAGCTATGAGCATTTCTGCGCATGCACTTTTAGCTTAGGTCTGCAAAGAAAATCCAAAGAGAGAATATTTAATGCTTCCAGTGCTGTTATAGTGCCTGGGTTACAATGCATGCACTAGCTTGCAAATCAGAGACCATTATTTCCCAACATGCCTCGAAGACTTAAACGCCATCCTCTGTGCCGAAAGAAGGGTCTGTTAAAATTTTCTAACCAATAGGCTGGCGGTCGTATACTCGCTTGCGATGCATTATGGGAAGATCAAAAAAGGCACGGTGATAAAGTCATCTTCATAATAAACATAGAAAGCATGGATGAAAAAAGGGATCCTTAGCACAAAATTGAGTGGTGTTTATCGGACATAAAATAAGGATTTCGGACCGTAATCGTCATGTGGGCTGAAAGAATGAACTGCCAATATTGTGAGAAAACATTTAGTAGAGGCTATAATATAAGAGGGCACGAAAACGATTATAACCCATAAAGGGAATGGAAGACATCTGACACTGCAAAGCCTGATATGCAATGTGATGAGAAAATTTCTAGTGATGTGGAAATGTCAAGTTTATCATGTGATGAAAACAGTGAAAATTTTGAAGATGATGGTAATACAATGAAAGACATGGATCCTTCGACAACCATGATGAAGAGGAAAAAGTGGCGACTCGACCAGAATATGATAAACTATTAAAAACACTGCAAATGGAAGGGGATGGAGAGAGAATTGCTAAAGAAAAAGGCTTTAAAAACTCTTCTTGCCTTTCAGAAAAGAGTCGCGGACGTTAACCTGGATAATTTATGTTGGATGAAAGCACTTAATATGCTCAATTCACGATGCAATTTGTATTCAGAGTCAAAACCTATTTCACACAACATTGTTTACAGATATCAGTGGTCAATGTTCAATAATACCTGGGCAGACTTTGAAAATTTCTTGTTAAGTCACCTTGTGCAGATTTAGTGCATGTTCAATAAACAACAGTCTTTTGAACTATGTTAGCTTATAAATCTTACTTCATTTTCCTATCGGTGGTTCGAGATTATGCTAGAAATTCGGGAGCTCATGCAAATAAACATGCAACTCATGATCTGACCTCTAAATACTTGACCTTGGTATTTTTTTTCAGTTAAAACTAAGCACTAGTAAGCCATATGCGAAAAAAATAAATATTCAATCAGAAATTCTATATAGTCTTTACAGCCCTAACAGTCGTTCTAAAAGGCAGTAGAATCATAGAACACCAGGTCAGTAAACAAAGGTGAACTTTGTTCTTCACCGATCAGAGCGTTTGTTTACCATTTGGCGCTTCGCCAATCAGAACACGTAGATTTTTACTTCTTCCGGTTTAAACACTCATTTCAACACGAAAGTAGTGCTCGGAAACAAAGCCTTAAAGGGGCCTGGTTTTTTAGCTTGTGGTACTTAGTTTAACGGTATTCGCAAAAGCATTAAATTTTCGAACGATTTGCGTCTAGGATTTTCTTTTATGGGCCTAGTTTTGAAATTATCCCTATTTCAAGAACGACCGATGAATTTTTACCCTTTCGAATAAGTCGTTCTAGCCGACTACAGCACTTTTGAAAGTTTTCCTCAAACGAAACTTTTCTATATCAGCTCAAAAGCCTTTCAAGTGACGACTTTTGCAAGCAATTAGCCAGGTATAGAATTTCTTGTCAAGTTTTCCGTTGCCGAACATTTGTAGAAGCTAGTAATATAAGCCGACCGAATTCGCGCCAAAACCTAAACATAATACTCAAAGGCTTTCTTGAACGCATTATAAGCACTAAAATAGCTTTTTTAGGAACTACAAATGCCCCTTCACCTTCTCTACACACATCATAATTGATGTTTTTGAACAATTTCGCCCTGTTAGAAAGAGTGACATTTCATTTGCCATTCTTTAAATGGGATAATTTCAAAACTGGGCAAAAAATGCAAATTCCAGCGCCAGATCTTTCGAAAATTTCATGTTTTAGAGAATACCGTTTAAATATTTACCAAAAGTTAAAAAAACAGGCCCCTTTAAGGCTTTATTTCCGAGCACTATTTTTGCATTGAAATGAGTGTTTTGACCGGAAGAATAAAAATCTGTGTTCTGATCGGCGCAGCGCCAAATGATAAACAAACCCACTGATTGGTCAAAAACAAAAGGAGTAGCTATAGAATATCCCGCCAATTTAAGCAATCCTAATGACAATCTTGTACCTACAAAAAACGTTACCTTATATAAACAGACACAGGCTTCTCGACCTAACTCGCCTCCACGGCCTACACCACCTACACCACCTACAAGGCCTACACAGCATGCACCATCTACATTACCTAGAAGGCCTACACAGCATACACCGCCTACACGGACTGCACCACCTACAATGCCTACAGGGGCATACACCGCCTACAAAACCTAGAAGGCCTACGGGCTGCCTTACACCGTCTACACCACCTACAGGCCTACAGGACGGA